>PVIU01012555.1:0-59599 GCA_004026605.1 Ondatra zibethicus | reverse complement strand
GAACCTGGAAACAACCTAGGTGCCCCTCAATGGAAGAATGGATCAAGAAAGTGTAGATTATATACTCATTAGAATACTACTCAGCGGTAAAAAACAAGAACATCTTGAAGTTTGCATGCAAATGGATGGAAATAGAAAACGCTATCCTGAGTGAGGTAACCCAAACCCAGAAAGATGATTATGGTATGTACTCACTCATGAGTGGACCCTAGCTATAAAATAAAGGTCACCAAGGACTTAGCTCGCAAGCCCAGAGAAGCTGAATACCTAGGTGAACCCAAAGAACGCATACACAGAACCTCCTGGAAGTTGGAAGCAAACAGGATCATCAAGCAAAAGTTGGAAGCCAGGGGTGGGGATAGAGGTGGGAGAAATTTCATCCGATGGATGGAGATAGAGACAGAGACCCACATTCACATCAGAGCAATGGATTGAGCCCCCAAGATGCAGGTGAAGAGCAGAAGGTAGGAGAAGATGAGTTAGGAAGTTAGGACCGTGAGGGGCTGGTCCACCTACTGAGACAGTGTGCCTGAACTAATGGGAGCACACCAATCCAGCTGGACTGGGACTGAATGAGCATATGATCAAACCAGACTCTCTGAATGTGGCGGCGAAAGTTGGCAGATGGAGAACCCACAAACAATGACACCTGGACCTATCTCTTCTGCATGTATTAACTTTTTGAACGCACTCCTTCCTAGGCCAGGAGGGATGGGGGTGGGCCTTGGACTTCCAACAGGGCAGGGCACCATGCCCTCTTTCAAGGAAGAAGGGGGAGGGAGGAGGGGTGGGGGGGTAGTGGGAGGGGACAGGGAGAAGGGGAAGAAAGGAAAAAAAATTTATTTCTTTAATTATGTTCTTGAATGGAAAAAATAAAACAAAACAATGTATGGAAAAAAATAAATAAATAAAAAAAAGAAAAGCCAATGACAGTCACAAAGTGAATACCACCACTTTAGTATGTAAGCATTTCATAATCCTTACCTCATTGCTCTTGAAGAAAGTCAAGTACATAGGAAATATCCTCTTTTAATAATTAAGGAGGCCAGAGCTCAATGAGATTAGGAAATTTAAGATGACTTAACAACTTAGAGAGTTTCTGGCAACCAGGCTCAAATTAGGTTCTTAATATCATTCTCAGCTTTTGTGTTTTAATCTCCACATTTAGACACAGATATAGTCTTACAAACTTTCCAAGTTGATTGTTGAGATATAATTAAGTTGCATATGCAAAGGTATTTCAAAATAAATAATAAATCTGTAAGGTTTCAGGGAAGTTGTAGCTCTATGTATTTTCTTCTATAAAAACCATGGACTGGATGTTTGGAAATTTGAATGTTCATTGTTCTGACAAGGCCCAAAAAAGGCACTTTCTCTGATTTGTTTCCTCTTCTCATTGCTATCTGGAGAGATCTAATAGAGTGCCACATTTTTATCAGCATTCGATTCTGATTTCAGAGCTGTCATTGATGAGATGAATACTTGAATATGCTGTAATTTGAGACAAAGTTCTGTGACAGCAGCCCAAAATTAAAACTCTAAAATGACTTCATAGATACAAAAACTAAGTTAAGATCATAATCCTATAGAAATATGGGTAGGAATCATATTTTTGACCCTGGTGAAAAGAAAACTACATTTATTTACTCACTTATTCATTAACAATTTATTATATTTACATTTTAAATGAAAATAAGTTTTTTCATATAATATATCCTGACCACAGCTTCCCTTCCCTCCACTCCTCCCATCACCCACACCTTTTTTCTCCCCCGGATCCATTCTCCCTCTGTTTCCTCTTCAGAAAAGAAGAGACCTCCAAGTGACAACAGCCAAACAGAATAAAACAAGATACAATAAGATAAGACAAATGCCTTAATAATGAGATTGGACAAGGCAACCCAAGAAGAAGAAAAGAGTCCCAAGAAAGGGTATATCAGAGATATACCTGCTCCCAGTATTAGGGGTCCCATAAAAACACCAAACTAACAGCCATAGCATACATAGAGAGGACCTGGTGCAGACCCATGCAGACCCCATCCCTGCTGCTTATGTCTCTATGAACCTATGCTTAATTACTTCGGTGGGCCACGTTCTTCTGGCAGCCTCCATCCTTTGACTCCTAGAATCTTTCCTCTCCCTCTTCCCTGGGTTCCTCTAACTCTGAGGGGAGGTATCTGACAGAGACATACAATTTAGACTTTCTCCACAAGCTGGTGCCTGCCTGGAGACTTTACCCCTAAGTTCTCATCTCTTTGGTGTTAGATGATACTCTAAAGAATATGGAAAGAGAAATTTGGACACCAACCCCGCCTCAAAAACCTCAACCCACAATCTGTGCCACCTACAGGATGTGCTGGGAAATGATGGCATAGAAATTGTGGGAGTGGACAACCAATGTTTATTCTAATTTGAAGTCCTTGCCACAAGAAGCCCGTGTCCTCCGCTACATGGATGGCTGTGGGTCCAGATTCTCCAATTCTGGCTGTGGGTCTCTGCACCTGCTACCTTCTGCTGTGGGAAGAAGCCTGTCTGATGACAGCTGAACAAAACACTGATCTACGAGTATAGCAGAATATCATTAGGAATCATTTCACAGAGGTTTTGCTGTTGTGTTTGGATCTACCCTAAATTTCTAGGTTATCTAGTCTCCAATTTCTGGCCATCCATGCTTTACGCTGCATGGATGGCCAGAAATTTCCACTCTACTAGGTTTCCACACCACTCCCCAAATGCTCCCAATTCCAGGTGTCTCTCCCTGCAGTCTCTCTCCATCCCTCTCCCATCATGTGATCCCTCCTGATCCTGCCCCACCCACCTCCCAGTCCATGCACACAATCTATTCTAATTCCTATTCCCAGGTAGATATATACAGTTCCCCCAGAGACATCCTCTTTACTGAACCTCTCTAGATCTCTGGATTGTAGCTTAATTATAATTTACCTAATAGCTAATATACTTATAACTGAATATTTAGCATATTTGTCTTTCTAGGTCTATGTTACCCCACTCAGGATGATTTTTTTTCTAATTCCATCCATTTGCCTGAAAATTAAATGATATCATTTTAACAGCTGATTAATAAATACTTCATTGTGTAAAAAATTGTACCATGCTTTCTTTACCCATTCTTCAGTAGAGGAATATCTAGGGTTTTTTTTTCCAGTTTCTGACTATTCAGAATGAAGCTTCTGTGAGCACCACTGAATAAGTGTCCTTGTGGTATGACTGAATATCCTTTGGGTATATGCCAAAACGTGGTATATCTGGGTCTTGAGGTATATTCATTCCCAATTTTCTGAGAAACCATCTTATTGATTTCCATAATGGCTGCACAAATTTTCACTCCCAGCAGCAATGAGGGAGTGTTGCCCTTGCTCCACATCCTCACCAGTATGAGCTGTCACTTATGTTTTTGATCTTAGCCATGGTGTAAATAGAATCTCAAAGTAGTTCTGATTCGCATTTCCCTGATAACCAAGGATGTTGAGCATTTCTTTGTTTCTGAGCTATTTGTAATTCTTCTGTTGAGAATTATCTGTTTAGATCTGTATTCCACTTTTTAATTGGATTATTTGGGTCTTTTTGATATCTAATTTCTTGAGTTATATATTTTGAATATTATTCCTCTATTGGATATGGAGTTGGTAAAAAAAAAAATTTCCCATTCTGTAGGCTGCTTCTTTATACAATTGTTGGTGTCCCAACCGAAACAGAAGCTTTTCGGTTTCATCACGTCCCATTTATTGTTGATGTTAGTCCCTGTGTTACCAGTGTTCTGTGTAGAAAGTCATCTCCCGTGCTAACAGATTCAAGGCTGTTCCACACTTTATTTTCTGTCAGTTTCAGTGAGTCTGGATTATGTCGAAGTCTTTGATCTGCCTTTACTTGAGTTTTGTGCAGGGTGATAAGTGTGATTCTATTCGCATTCTTCCACATGTAACCATTCAATTTGACCACCACATTTGTTGAAGATGTCTTTTTTCCATTGTGTATTTCTGGCTTTTTCATATAAAAAAAAAACCAGGTTTCCATACATATGCTGATTTATGTATGTGTCTTCAATTTAATTCCATTGGTCAACATATGTTTTTATGACAATACCATGCAGTTTTTGTTTCTATACTTCTGTAGTACAACTTGAAATTAGGGATGGTGATAACTCCACAAGCTCTTTTATTGTTCAGGATTATTTTAGCTATCCTGGCTTTTTGCCTTTCCATGTGAAGTTGAGAATTATCCTTTCAAGGTTTGTAAAAAATTGTGTTGGAATTTTGATGGGAATTGCATTGAATCTGTAGATTGCTTTTGATAGGATGACCATTTTTACTAAGCTAACCTTACTTAAGTACAAGGGATCTTTCCTTCTTCTGATATTGTCCCACTTATTTCTTCAAAGACTTTAATTTTTATCATCCAGTACTTCACTTGCTTGATTAGAGTTATCCCAAGATATTTTATATTATTTGAGGTTATTGTAAAGGATGTTGTTTTCCTGGTTTCTATCTCAGCCCTTTTGTCATTTGTATATAAAGGGCTATAGATTTTTTTTAGTTAATCCAGCCACTTGGGTAACAGTATTTATCAGTTATAGGAGTTCCTGGGTAGAAATATTAGGGTCACTTATATATGCTATAATGCCATCTGTATTAAAGATTACTCAACTTTTTCCTTTTCAATTTGTGTCCCCTTTATCTCCTCAAATGGCCCTAGTGCTCTAGCTATAACTTCGAGTACTATATTGAATAGATATGATGAGAGTGAGCAACCTTGTCTTCTTCCTGATTTTAGTGGAATTGCTTTGAGCTTATCTCCATTTAATTTGATGTTGGCCATAAGCTTGCTGTAAATTGTTTCTACTGTGCTTAGATATGTCCGTTGTCTCTCCAGGACTTTTATTGTGCAGAGGTGTTGGATTTGGTCCAAGGTTTTTTTGGGGGAGGGGGGCATTTAATGAGATGGTCATGTGGTTTCTACCTACTTTCACTTTATTTATATGGAGGAAATTACATTAACTGTTTATTCTATTTTGAACAACCCCTGCATCTCTGGGATGAAGCCTACTTGATCATTGTTTGATGTGTTCTTGGATTCAATTTGAGAGCATTTTATTGAATATTTTTTTATCTATGTTCCTGAGAGGAATTGGTCTTTAATCCTCTTTCTTTGTTGAGTCTTTATGTGGCTTAGATATCAGGGAAAGTGTGGCCTCATAAAATGAATTGAACAAATATTCCTTCTGTTTCTATTTTGTGGAATAATTTGAGGGTATTAGTGTTAACTCTTCTTCAAAAGTCTACACTAAAACTGTCTGTTATGGGTCTTTTGTGGGGGGGGATCTTTTAATGACTTTTTATTTCACTAGGGGTTATAGGTCTATTTACATTGTTTTTCTGATCTTGATTTAACTTTGGTAGTGGTAACAATTGAAAAAATTATCCATTTATTCTAGATTTTCCAATTCAGTAGAGCACAGGTTTTTAAATCATGTACTTATGGTTCTCTGAATTTCCTCAATATCTGCTGGTTTGTATCTTTCTGTTTCTGGTTTTATTTATTTGAATATTCTCTTTGTCTTTTAGTTAGTTTGGATAAACCTTTGTCTATATTATTGATTTTCTCAAAGAGTCAACTACTTCTTTCATTGATTCTTTGTTTTGTTCTCTTTGTTTCTATTTTATTGATTTCAGTCCTCAGTTTAATTATTTCCTGCTATCTACTCCTTTTGAATGTGTTTACTTCTCTTTGTTCTAGAGTTTTCAGGTATACTGTTAAGTTGCTAGTATGAGATCTCTCCAATTATTTTATGTTGGCACTTAGTGCTATGAACTTTTGTCTTAGTACCACTTTACTTGCGTCCCATAAGCTTGTGTATATTGTATATTCATTTTCATGAACATCAATTTTCAATTCATTTAAATTCATTTTCAATTCATTATTGAATTCTAGGTAGTCTGTAATTTCTTTATTTATTTATATCTTGACACATTTTTCATTCAGCAGAGAGCTGTTTAAATGAATACGTATGCTTTCTATTTTTTCTGTTGGTATTGATATCTAGTTTTAACCCATGGTGGACAGATAAGATGTAGGGAGTTATTTCAATTTTCTTTTATCTATTCAGACTTGCTTTGTGTCCAAGTTTGTGATCAGTTTTGGATAGAGTTGCATGAGGTGCTGAGAAGAAGGTATATTTTTTGCGTGTTTGGATAAAATGTCCTATAAATACATTAGGTCTATTTGGTTTGTAACATCAGTTAACTCCAGCATTTCTCTGTTTAGTTTTTGTCTGGATGATCTGTCTACCGGTGAAAGTTGGATATGACATCTCCCACCATCAGTATGTGAGGAACAATATGTGATTTAAACTGTAGTAATGTTTCTTTTACAAAAGATATTTAGAACTTAAATGTAATCTTGGTGAATTTTTTTCTTTGAGTATGCAGTGTCCTCCTGAAACTATTTTTAATTTTGGTTTGAAGTCTATTTTATTAGACATTAAAATGACTACATCAGCTTGCATCTTAGATCCATTTGCTTGGAATATGGTTTTCAAATGTTTACCTTGGGTAATAGCTATTCTTGATGTTGGGGTGTATTTTTTATGTAAAGTAGGGAGGATTCTGCTATCACATCAAAACTGCTAATCTCTGTGTTTTGTTTTGGTGAATTGAGACTATTAATATTGTGAGACATCAATGACCAATGTTTGATAATTCTTGGTATTTTGATGTTGTTGGTAGTGGTGCTAAAGGTAGTAGTAGTGTGTGTGTGTTTGTGTGTGTGTGTGTGTGTGTGTGTGTGTGTGTGTGTGTGCTTCCCTTCTTTTGGTTTTGCTGGTGTGAGAATATTTTATTTCCTGTGTTTTCATGGGTGTAGTTAACCTCCTTGGGTTGGAGTCTTTCTTCTAGCTCCTTCTGTAGGGCTGGATTTATAGACAGATATCATTTAAATATGACTTTATCATGGAATAGCTTATTTTCCCCATCTATGTGATTGAAAGTTTTGCTAGTTATAGTAGTCTGTGTTGGCATCTGTGGCCTCTTAGGTTCTGCAGCACAGGACAGGTCTGTCCAGGACCTTCTGGCTTTTAGAGTCTCCATTGAAAAGCCAGGTATAATTCTAATAGGTCTACTTATATATGTTGCATGGTCTTTTTCATTTGCTGCTTTTAATATTCTTTCTTTGTTTTTCTATATGTTTAGTTTTTCAATCATGTGATGATGGGACTTTCTTTTCTGGTCCAATCTATTTGGTGGTCTGTATGCTTCCTGTACTGTTATAGGCATATCATCCTTTAGGTTAGGAAATTTTTCATCTATGGTTTTGCTGGATACATTTTCTGGGCCTTTGAGCTGGTATTTTCCTTCTTCTATTTCTATTATTCTTAGGTATGAGTTTTCATAATGTCCCATATTTCCTAGATGTTTTGTGTCAGGAGTTTTTTTAGGTAAAATACTTTCTTTGACCAAAGTATCCATTTCTTCTACTGTATCTTCATTGCCTAAGATTTTCTATTCTATCTCTTGAATTCTTTTGATGAAGCCTGCCTCGTTTCTGTTCACATTCCTAATGTTTTAATTTCCAGAATCTTTTAGTTTATGATTTCTTTATGGCATTTATTTCCATTTTCAGGTTTGGAGAGTTTTATTTGTTTCCTTCAACTGTTTGGCTTGTTTTTCTTGGTTTTCTTTAAGGGATTTGTTCATTGACTCTTTAAGACCCTCTATCATCTTCATATAGTTGATTTTAAAGTCTTTTACTTATGTTTCATTTATGTTGGCATATTTGTGGCCTGCTGTGGTAGGATATCTGGGCTCTGATGTAGACATATTTCCCTAGCTGTCACTGATTGTGTGTTTATGCTGGCCTCTAGGCATCTGGGTTTGTGGTGATTGTAGGTACAGCTACTGATTTCTGGTTTCGTCTTTGTTGGGTAGGTATTTTGTTCCTTGGTCTCTGTTTCCTTTCTGGGTTTTCCAAGTGTGTCGGCAGTCTGTTGTCTGTTTTATTGGCCTCCTGTTTTATTGGCTGGTATGTTCACAGGAAGTGCTTGATTGTGTTGGAGACTGGGGAAAAGGGATGCCAGGGGAGATAGTCTGTTGTAGCACTAGGAGTGGCCCTATGGATTGGATCTAAGGGGACTGGAAGAGTGGAGAACATGGAAGGATAGCCTACCTGATCATCTGTCGATTGTTACCTGTGGTTGAACAGGGGTGTCTAGCAGAGATAGGGCCTGGAACACAGCGATGAAGTAAGGGGAGCAAGGAGGGTATGGTCTGTGGGATCCATGGGGGCATCAACAGGGAAAGGGGAGGACATAGCTGATGTTCTGCTGCAGAGCAAGGGGTAACCCTGAGGTTTCAGTTTGGGGGATCAGAGTGGAGAAGGTTCAAAGGCAGCCTACTTGCTCTTCTGGCAGCTGACAATTTATTTTATTCTTAGTTATGCGTTTGTCTATATGTGAGTTACACACATTAGTACAGGTCCCCTTTTAGGTCAAAGGTGTCAGGTCCATTGGAGTTGGGGTTATGAGCCATTGTGAGCTGTCCTGTATGGGTGCTAGAAACCAATCTTGGGTCTTCTACAAAAGCAGTAGGTGGTCTTAACCATTTAATGAAAAGCAGAAGTACCCACATTACCTGGAATCAGATAATTCCATTTTCATATCAAAAATATGAGATAATGAATTTCCTTAAATGAAGCAGACAGTTGGTACAGAATTAGCAGATCATAACTGATTTCCTTCAAATTTAGACATGCAATGACATTTCTGAGCATTTTTGGCATGGCCTCGATTGACTGGAAATATCTATGGAAATAAGAACACTCTAGTATATTTCTAGACCAATCAAAGGCATGGTAACACCAGTACATTTGGATAGAGAATATCTCACCTTAGCTTTCTCCTGGATTTGTCAACTACTAGAGGCTGAGATAGTTCTATCATTCTTACTGCTCAGTTTCTTTATAATATTTTCCTACTAATTCTCTTCCTATTCAAAAGATTGTACTTAGCTATAATTACCCCATGGTAAGCAGAATGAAGAGATGAAGAACATGGACTCTTCATGGGATCCTTAAGGTGAAGAAATGAGATTTGGGCAAAACAGTATTCAAATTAGCATGAGACTGGTAAATAAGTGATACAGACAGTTGTATTCCATGTGAAATAATTAATATAGCTATCATTTTAAACAGCTTTTATATTACATTGATTAAACAGTGACTACGTTTAAATAGAAGAGAGTACTAACCCCCTGCCCCTGGATCATCTAGGCTACAAAATCAACATGGGTGCTTTTGAGTTGATCCGAAAAGATGGTGGTGGGATAGGAATGGTGGTGGGATAGGACAAAAAAAAAAAGAAAAAAAAAAGGGAAGAAGAAGGGAAAATCCTGAAATATGAAGGAGCTATAGAAGCCATGCAGTTTTGAGCTGATCAACAATATAAAAGCAGATATTGACAGACCTAAATAGCAGGTTAGTTGCTAAATGAAAAACTTTCTTTCTCACTAAAAGTTTTCAATTTATTATCTACTTATTAGTTTTATTCACAGTATTATATTCTAAACTTTTTAATGATGCTGGCCCACATACCATGCTACGATGGGTGAATATGAAAAGCAAAGTAGGTTTGTCATAAATCTACCCGAGGAACCATGTACCAAGAGAGGCTCTAAGGTGAAGACTGAGAGGACAGATGAAACTTAAATTCTGGAACTGCAAAATCTCTTAGCAAGTACTTGATCTGCTAAACTCTAGTTGTCTAATGCATGGAATTGACAGTCATTAGGCCAGCAAATACTTACTGTGGCCATCTTCTATTTTAGACTTTGTTTCAGGTGTTCAGGACATAGAAGGAAATTTTGAAAAAGGACAAAACTGCATGCTGCAAGATAATGACAGTGTTCATCTAAGTTAGTTAACTTCAGAAGCCATATTGGCTGGTCTCAGTGGTCACACCATTCTATGTAGGTCATCACTGTTTTTCTGTGATGTTGTTTTAATGTACTTTAACATTTAATTTAATGGTTGGAAAGAAGGGTCACTGGTTGAGAGCACTGACTGCTTTTCCAGAGGACCCCATTTTAATTCCCTGTACCCACATCGCAGCTCATAACCATCTGTAACTCCAGTACAAGAGGATTCAACATCGTCTTCTAACCTCTGTGGGCCTTGAAAGTACATGGTTCACAGGAATAAATGCAAGCAAAGTACGTATAAAATAATATAATAAAAAAAAATAAATTGCTGAGGTAAGCCACACTGTGAGTCACATCCCCATATCGGGTGGTTGTATAATTCAACCTAAGTGTTGACAAACAATATGGTGACAGTAAAAGTTTTCTGAATCTGCAATAACAAAAAAAATAATTAAAGATCAAACACATGCTGAATCTGGAGTGTTTCCAGCAGAGTCTAACTCACACAACTTCCTTACAGCCTGGGTTCTGAACACACGACATATAGACTTTGCACTGTGCATGCCATCATGGCTCACACCACCAATGAGCACTGCCTGAAAGACCTCAGCAGAAATTCTAGACAAAGGTATACAATTAAGTCACTTATTTTTTTTTACTGTGCATATTTTTCTGCTCTCACAGAAACATAATGCCTAATTATGGAAAACAAAACTTCTAATATGTTCCTTTTATCAATCCTCAACACGTCAATATCAAACGTTAAATGTCTGGGTTGGACTGTGTTAGAATATTTGACTTTTAAATGTTTTTTTTTTTTGAGTAGCTGACATGTTTTATTTTTTAAAAAGTTGCATGAATTTTGGCTTCAGATTAGAACAAAAATCCCAACAATTTTTGCCCTAAAATGTTCCTGTCATTTTGTACTATGTTGAATTCAAAGATGTAGCCTTAGCATTGATGATTAGGAAATGAAAACATTGATCCATTTTGAAATGAGGATGAAGAAGATACTCTATGTCTTGCCATATCAAAAGTGTGGCTGAGATTTCATACTACATACAAAAGTAAAGAAGCACATCCACTTCATGAGATGTAAATTCTCTCTCTTTTTTTTTTCACTCAGTTATACATTGGGCTCAGGAGGGATGTCTTAGTTGGTAAACTGCTTGCCTTGGGTCTTAGTTAGAGTTTCTATTGTTGTGAAGAGACATCATGGCCATAGCAACTCTTATAAAGGAAAATATTTAATGGGCTGGACTATAGTTTCAGATGTTTAGTTCATTATCATGATTGTGGGACATGGACATTCAGGGAGACATGGTACTGAAGGAGGAGTCGAGGGTTCTAGATCTTGATCCGCAGGCAATAGGAAGTGAACTGTGACACTGCGTAGAGCTTTAGCATAGAAGACCTCAAAGCCCACCCCAGAGTGACACACTTCCTCAAACAAGGCCCCACCTAAGGCCACCCCTCCTAATAGTTCTATGTCTTTTAGGGGCTATTTTCTTGTAAACTAACACACATTACAAGACTGAGGACACTTATTTCAGTGTCCAGAATGAACGCAACAAACAGATTCACATGGTGAATGTGAATTCACATATTTATAATCTCAGTCCTGGGAAGGCAGTGATAAGAAGGTCTCTGGGGCTCAGAGGCCATCCAGTCTAGCCTGTGTGGTGAACCTAGGTCAGTTAAAGACTCTGCCTTAAAAACAAGGTAGACAGGGCCAGAGGGACAGCAGCTGGTAATGTCCTCCAGTCTCCACAAGTACACGTACTGGCATGTAACTCCCCACAAAGACATATACATACACACACAAAGAGGGCTAAAAATGATTTAAGATAAGTTTATTGAGGGCTGGAGAGATGGCTCAGCTGTTAAGAATGCTGACTTCTCTTGCAGAGGATGCAAGTTTAGGTCCCAGCACCCATGCCTGAAAGTTCACAATCATCTGTAACTGAAGTGCCAAGAAGTCTGAAGCCCTCTTCTGACCTCTACAGGTACCTGCACACATGTGTATATACACATAGACATATACAAATAAAAAATAAATATATCTATTAAAACATAAAATAAAATATTTTCTGGTTTATCATCAATAAACATTCGATTTATACCTTATATCTTGGGTCACATAAAAACGTTCAAGGTGAAAGGGGGTCACAAACGGAAACATTTCAGAAGCACTGAGTCGAACAACTTTGCTTTTTATTCAGGCCTCATTCTATTGATTGAAGATGAGAACAGAGTAAAAGAGTTGATCTTCCTCTGCGGGTTTATCTGATATTAGAAACAGACAGCACTGGCCTCACTGACAATCGCATGAGTGTGTTCTGTGAATGTCAGTAGCAGTTACTAAATCAAGCAAACACACACATCAGCAGAGAGGAATGCAAATTACTTCGGACTTGTTTCTTTCATATATACCGTATTGTGGATTTTTACAAAACTACTAATTTTACTAAGGTAAACTTCAGCAGCCCTGAATAAGAAAGAAATAATTTACAAGGAACTATTAGTTTTATTAAAAGGCATGTGGATAAGCAAGCCAGGAACAGAGAGGTATACCCTTTTGTATTCCTAAAATGTCAAGACTTTGGCGTCTTGGTCACTGCCAACCACCAAACATGATAATGAGGGTATCCAAGTAAAGCCTCAAAACAATCCCACACTAGTTTGGATTAAAAGGGGTTATTTATTGGAGGGGAAAAATTTACAGAACACCGTCCTACACCATAGTCCTCTCGTAGCAAACAGGAAACAGAGAGTCTAGCAGTTTGAACGGGAACCGGAAGCAAGAGAGAGAGAGAGCAGAGGGCTGCCGCCACTTTTTATAATGAACGAAACCACGCCCCAGTGGGCTGTATCTTAAAGGCTATTGGTTGAAGGAGCAGAAGGAGCTCCCGCAGCAATCCAAGCTCATAAAAATAGTGCCAGCAGTGGTGGCAGGGGTTGCTGGTGAAATAGCAGGTCACGTGGAAACAACCATGGTGCCCAAAAGCTTTGGCTTCCCCTAGGAAGGTGCCAAACAAGGGGAGAAAATCTGACAACTTTATTTCATAATTGACTGAACTTTTCCCAACTCACCTCTTAGGCTTGTGAGAGTCCTTAAGGAGGAAGAAACCTCTCAATGCCTGGAAGTCATGAAAAGTAAGTAGAAATGGAATCTTGTATGTTCTGATATTCTCAGTTCTTACTCAACACTGCAAATCTCCGTGTCTCCACACACAACTGCACAGAACTCAGCAGAGATTGTTCAATGAAAGCTACACACAAGTGGTTCTATTCATAAACTAATGCATTGAAAAGAGATCTCCATTAGAGAAAATGCCAGGTTTCATTGTGAAAGTCACCAAATGCTTTTATGTAGAAGTGGTTAGAGCACAATATAAAAGAATAAAGAACAAAGTTATCACAATAAATATAGAAGTCTATGTTGCCTCGAAATGAACATCAAGTAAATAGTAAATGCTCCACACAAAATAAGATCTATTGTAGAGAAAAATCAGTATGGTCAGAGTGTACAAAAGCATTAAGTTTAATGGTTTTCATTTTATGTATAAATTCTATTTCAAAAAGTGGGGAAGAATAGTATTTTAAGGCAGCCCATTGCTGTCTTTGTTATATCGCTGATATTGCAGCTATTACTCTGGGAACTTCCTAATTCTTGGCCATGCGGCCCCAGAAGGAAACCAGTGACAT
Source organism: Ondatra zibethicus (assembly GCA_004026605.1). Lineage (NCBI taxonomy): Eukaryota > Metazoa > Chordata > Mammalia > Rodentia > Cricetidae > Ondatra > Ondatra zibethicus. The sequence continues at coordinate 45,965 of PVIU01012555.1, read as the reverse complement.
CTCATGATTCCACATAATAGGCTTGACCTTTCATTATAACTTCTGATTTCACTGTTATGTTTAAATTAGTTCACCTAATATTTTTGTCTTTTCTTTGATCTAAGAAGCACTGATCTCAGCATTGATGATACATAAGAAGGCTTCTAAAAAGATAATGCTTTATCATATATGAACCATTAAGATACAAATAAATAATTGAGATTATTTCATAAAGTAATGATGCTATAAATGGTAAAGATAAAATAATGTGCTAACAGGGTATTGAATGGCAAGAGAGTGGCCATGCACATGTGCCACATGTGTTAGTTCCAGGGAGAAGTTCCCAGAAGGACTGAGCTCTCCAGATCTGAATAATGAGAAACCAACCAACAGGAAAGTAGTGGGGAAAAATTGTAGACAGATTAGACTATGACTGAAATGCTGTGAGTCAGAAATAAACTTGTAGAGAATACATTATTGAAACCAAGATGTCTACGAGTTGGAACATAAAGAAACATTACAAGTGTTAAGAACTTAGATGAATACTGTGAGAAAGGACCAGGATGAAAAGCTCTATGTAAACTTAGAAAATGCGATTGTGTTTTTTATTCAGAGTGCTGGTGGGAGCCATTGAGGGGTATTACATAGTCTGCAACATAACTTGCTTCGATTCTATAATAGTTTATTTGGACTTTAGTGTGGAGAATGGAGAAATCAATAAATGTCTGCCGTAATAACTGTTTCATTTAAAGTATCGTGCAATTCAATTGCCAATTTCAAATCCAAAATTCACTCATTCAACAAATAATTGTTTATCACTCCATAGTGTGAACTAGAGATGCTGTGTCTCAGAAGATCAAGCACCTCGTAGTCTAACAAGAAGTACTGTTACTGAGAAGACAGTAACACTGGTGTGAGGCTCAGGCCTGCAATAGCAGAACTGTCGAGGTCTGAGCAGGAGGATCACCAGTTGAGGTCAACCCACAGAGAACCCTAGTTTCGATTCTCTTCCCATAAAGTGCTGATGCAATTCATTTTCCAGCTGGCTTGAATTTAACTTGGACAAGAAAAAAAAATCGAGTCCATGACTTCCCAGATGAACAAAGTTTAGCTTTGCCAGCAAGTCTTCTAATTAGCAGGAAATTTTATATTCTTCAAACAGTCCTCAGTTGCAACAGATAAAAGACTGAATCAAAGGAGCATAAGAAAAAAGACACATAAGAAGGATTTTCACACTTCATGGAGTTCAAGAGTCCAGACCTAAGGACAGTGAGCCTTGACCCTTAACAGCTTAAGGACATAAAAGGAAATGTAGCAAATTCAAAGAGCCACTACAGTTAAGGTGCCATTTTGCTGTTGTTTCGAGTGGAAGACAGTATGTGTTAATAAATTGGGCCTAAATCCTTCGGTGACCTTTAAAATGTTTATAAACCAGATAGATTCTAAGTTCTCACTGTGAAATCACAGGTGAAAGATACAATGAGCTGAACAGTTTGGGCTGTTGCTTACTATGAGGAAGACTGTAGATTTTCAACCTTATCCCAAATACAAGGACTTTATGGGAAGTGTACCTTTTTCTTCTTTTTAAAGATATTGATTTTTTTTCTTTTATGTGTATGGGTTTTTTGCCTGCACGTATGTCTGTATATATTGTGTGTCCAGTGTCTGTGGGAGTTAGAAAAGGATACTGGATCCCTGGAACTGGAATTACAGATGGTTGTAAACTGCCCTGCTGGTACTGGAAACAAAACCGTGGTCCTCTGGAGGAGCAACCAGTGCCCTTAGCCACTAGACCATCGCTAGAACACAAAAATATACTTCTAATGAGAAAACAAAGAGAAAGCATGAGAAGGACATGTGAACAACAACCAAATGAGAATTAAAAACTATTAAGTATATTTGAAATGACAAATATGCAGGATAGACTAGACCTCAGATTGACCAATAGAAATTCCAATGACAAAAATTTAAATAATTAATCAATATTAAAAAAATATTCAATGCGGTTATATTGTCTGGATTGAAACCAAGGAAATAACAAACAGGAACTTGTGCTTAGAAGAATAGAGAACAGAGAATACAACAAATGTCTGAAGTTTTGTCTTTTATTAATGTCTTTAAAGTGCATAAGACTGTTCAAAGAAGAACGATAGCATCTGTTATAGATATTATTATTATATGACTATGTAACATATTGAGTAACAACAATGCAAATGCCAGAAATTGAAAAAATAAAAAGTGTTGTCCCATTTTTTTATTTTGCTGAATCTAATGCAAATTAAGCTGAAAAACACGGAAATAAGTTGAGGACAATGAATTATACAATGTAGCACAGTCACTAAAATGATGTTAATAGGTTTATCTAAGAAGACAAGAGGATTTAAAAATTGCAAAATTAAAAGGCATGAACTGCTTTGTTTTTATATTACAAAATAGTAATTAAATTTAACCATATATTTGTTAAATTTTAACAGACTAACACCAACTGAAAGGCAGGGATCATTCAATTTGATTTAATAAAATTTCTCATTACATATTGTATATTAAATATTTGATTATAACATAACTAGGTCAAGACTAAGAGAACAGGAAAAGAAACATTTAGTAAATAGTTGGTAGAAGGCTGAGGCTAGATTAACAGCACATAAATGGATTTAGAGAAAATAAGCATCATGGGGATCAAAAAGTAGTATTTCATATGACCAATATGGAATTCATTAAAATAATAAAGCAACGATAAAATTTATATGAGTCCAATAGCACCACTCTAAATTATAGGAACAAAAAATTTGTATAAAGCCAAGAAATGAAAAATCTCTGCTCACAGCTAGAGATTTGGTCTGAGCAGCTTCATACAACTGTCAAATGCATGAACTTTCCAAATAAAAATGGCCTCTTTACCAAAAATGTCCAAGTGCTAGAGTAAAAATGAGTTTTAGTTGATCTTAAAATAGTAAGTCTAACAAAACATATCAGTAACCAAATGCAAGGAGCTTGGAAATCAATAAGAACATGTACGAATCCCTAATGTTTATAAATGAAACAAATCACATTTCTGAATAGTCTATAGATTAAATATATAAGTAATACTGGAAAGTGTTTCCATCTGTAAGACAAGGGATATGTAGAACACTGAGGGAGATGATCAAGGATAAATAACAATAGGAGGGACGTTCATGTGCACACTCTAAAATATCCCATTTATAATTGTATTCTTGCAGAAAATTCATCATTTTATCAGAGAAATACACAATGAAAGATATTTTACATGGCAGTTAGCAACTGTTCAAAAATGTTAAGATCACAAAATAAGTGTTTAGAAATTATAGTTCAAAGTAACAGAATAAAAAATAATGCAACAAAAAATGAAAAACATGGGCTAGTTAGTTGATCATGTACCAATGGCAACTCTAGTTTTGGTACTTACCTTGTGGCTAGGGTTTGGCAAGAAAATTAAGAAAAGTTGGGAAATACACATTTCAACTCTCTATACTCTGATTTTTAAAATATTTTTAAAGTTTGAATACAATATTTTGTTCTTTCAAAATTTCAAATCTACATAAAATGCAATTTGATTATGTTACCCATCCATCCAACTCCTAAGTTTTTCTGGACATGACAGTATCATTTCGCTTATGAACTGCAGTTGCCCGCACATGACTAGCACAAGATCAAGCCAGTCAACACTCAGCATGGAAAGTGGAGGGGCTCAAAAATCTCCATGCATGGCTGAGGAGCTATTGACAGTTGAGGGCTTCTGGGGATGAAAGAGTCAGTTACCTTTCATGGCACTATCCTTAGGAAGTGACTACTCCAGTATATGACTTCAAACCCAAGAGTCTATGGCCTGCATAAACTGGAACCAATGGGTTACAGGGGGGAAAGGCACAAACAAAGCTTCCCTTAACCTGAAAATTTGTTCAAAATAACCCCCCCAAATTAAAATGCATATAAAACTGTTTTGAATGAATTTGTAGCACAGTCTAAAACCTCTTAGGATTTTAAAATCGAGTAAAAATAAAGTAATAGAAACAAAAGAAAGTTATAAAACAGAAAATGTAAAACCAATATACAAACTTAACAGAGAACAACTTTCTGAATTCTATTTTTTATATATTCATGAAATTAGACATGAAGGATTTTGGGGGTAGCTAATGAGTTCTGGTAATTTTGTCTCAGCTTCCACTCTGAATGTAAGCTGAATGGTTACAGTTAGTTGTCCTTAATACAGACTCAAACTCTGCACTTCCCTAATTCATCATTACGGTAGATCCAAATCTGTGTCTTATATACCTGCATCTAGGGGAACCCTGTCTCTATGCCTAAACTCATATAGCCAGATTGTCTTGCCGCACTAGCCCTCAAGTCTTGAGAGGACTGAAGCTAGAACTCATGTTCCTTATTATGAATCCTAGAATTCCTGTTTGCTGGTCTCACTGACCCAGGCACCTGATCCTAACTATTTCCTGGTTATTTAAGGCCGTGGTCACAGGAAGAGAGATTAGCTTGATCAGAATAAACCGGGCATGTGTCAAATGTCAAGGAGGTATCTGCCACTATAGACAAAGTTCCTGTAAAGGGACACCTGATCACAATCAGATTTCTGCATTGGGCCATTGAAAGGGTAAAGAAATGTCCCATGAGAGGTACACATTGAAGAGTCCAAAACCAAATCTCCCTGGGCTCCTTAAAAGCAGGGTTAAGCCTTATATCTATTTTCAAGAGAGCGTTGTTGGGGGCTGCAGAGTCCTGGCCCCTTGACTTTCTTTGCCTCCCTCAGACCCTTTGCCTCCTGGAGTGAAACAACCTGTTTTCCTGCATGAGACTCTCAGGAGTTCCTGATGGCAGGGGAGTGGTTCCAGGTGGCTTTTACAGCTGAAAATCCCAGGAGCTGGGGCATGGCTATCAGTGAAGGATCCTTATAAAAGCTTCCTTAGAGCACAATAAAGTTGGCATTCTTGTATCAAGGATGACCCGTGTCCCTGTGTCTATGTCTGTGTGCGCGTGTATTTCTAAGTCTCCAGCCTAGCTGCAGGCTCTTGTACCATCCTGTTGTGCATGTGCTACAGAGAGTCATCAAAGCAAAAGAACAAATGTAGTGGCGAGAGTGTTAATAGTACATGAATTAAGTTGCTTTTACCTGGAAATGTGCTGGGAAAATTTTAAAATAAATTCCAGGTTTGAAGGTTTTGAACTGTGTAGGTGACATCAATGTGTTGTTTTGAGCTTCTTTATAACCACTTCAGTGTGTTCTGGATGCCACTTATCCCTGAAGCAGCGCCCACAGCAGTCTCAGGGACTCACTCAGACGAGATGCTTCTTTCTAATTCAAAGTTTACACTGTAATCATTGTTGTGTGTCTTAGAACATAGCCTCCTATTGGTACTTCTGCCTTCGGTTTCTGCAGGAGGATACTGGAAAACAAAAGTTCAAACAGTTTCAAGGACTTCTTGAATCAAAACAATATTGCATCATTCTGCCTTGCATTTTGAATTCTAACAGCAGAGCAAAGCAAACATATTTTGTAAAGAGCCAGAAAGTGAGTATTTAGACTTCAACTATGATTCATGAGGCCCCTGTGGCAATTCCTCAACCCTGCGATTGCAGCGCAGGAATAGCCATGGGCAACAAGTGAACATATGAGAAAGTTGCATTGCCATCAAACTTCACTCTAAGAGAGATTGTAATGGGAATTTCAGGTAATTTTCATAAGATGCTACTTCCCTAAATGTTTAAATATAATAAAAAAATTTCCTAACACAGGGACCACAGAAAATAGGCAGCAAACCATATTTATCTCATAGGCTGCAAACTGTTAGTCACTGACTTAGAAATTTGCACAAGTATTATTTTTGTCAGTTTTCATTAGTATATTTATGCATACATATTTATGAATTATACATTCATATTTATATATACATGCATACACAAGCACACTCAAGAAATAGACGGTGATCAGATAACTAGTAAGTATACTAACAGAGGTAAAGCAATTCAGCAAAATTTACATTTGGAAATCAAGATTCCATTGATCTTCCTATTTTCCATATTACTTTTAAATTTAAATACTCATCAACAGTTACTTTTCCTATAAAGTTCAAATTGAAGAGTTGTTGAACAATTTCATAAACTAGGAACTAACTAGGTATTTATATGGGTTCAATGTGGATCTGTAAATTGAAAATTACCCATTTTATCTCAATGTAACTAGAAATAAAGTGCTTGGTATAGTGTTATTAAAAATCATCCATCCTGACATTACATTTCAAACTGATAACCAGCCTGAGGAGAGGCTCAGTCAATAAGCTTCTTTTCTTGCAAGAACAAAGACATGAGTTTCATCCCCAGATTTCACAAAGAAAACAAAGCCAGGCATAGTGATATGTAACTGGGAGGAAAAAAGGAGATAGATGCTCAGTAGACAGACTGCTCAGTGACTTGCAGAGAGATTCCCTGAGATGTCCCCTGACCTCTGCATGCACATTGAATACACACCCAAACACATTTGTGTTCCCAGATACATACACCATACACATACATGTACTCATGTGCATATGCATACACATATGCTCACACACATGCATACACATACATGCACACACATACACACACAGGCAAACATCATGACGTACTGCTACAGGCTCACTGGGGTAGCATTTAAATCAGAAATCTTAATAACTTTAATAATAACAACATTGAAAATTGCAAATTTTGGGGCTGGAGAGATGGCTCAGTGGTTAAGAGCACTGGCTGATCTTCCAGAGGTCCTGAGTTCGATTCCCAGCAACCACATGGTGGCTCACAACCATCTATAATGAGATCTGGCACCCTCTTCTGGCATGCAGGCATGCATGGAGACAGAATGTTGTATACATAATAAATAAATAAATCTTTAAAAAAATAAGAAAACAAGAAAAAAGAAAATCTTTTTTAAAAAGAAAATTGCAAGTTTTTAATAATGTCTTATTAGTGTAAGTTTATAAGGTAATGAATTTAGTGACATATTCATTCAAGTATATTGTATACTTTGATCTGTTCACTGTCAATTACCCTGTCCTGGGCCACTCCCAACACCATTATTCTACTTTCTTTTTCCAGTCTTCCTTCACCATTTATAGATTCCTCTTAACTGCTGAATAAAACTTCCTTATAAATGTCCATACACACATATGCATCTGTATATACATATATATTCACGCATGTGTTTTTATGTATATGTAATGCATATGTACATGTACCAAACTTTCTTATCCAGTCATGGATTGATGGTCACTTTGGCTGATTCTATAACTGAGCTCTTGTGAATAGAGCTGCAGTAAACAAGCATGCATATACAGGTATCTCAGAGGATGGTAGCTTAGATTCCTTTGGGTGTATTTCCAAGTATGTTATCTTGTAGACAGAAGTTTCTGTCCCACCTGGTCCCGCAACCATTCAATCCCAAAGAAACACACAGAGGCTTATATTAAATATAAACTGTTTGACCTATTAGCGCAGGCTTATTATTAAATAGCTCTTACAACATAAATTAACCCATAATTCTTGTCTATGTTTAGCCACGTAGCTTGGTACCTTTTCTCAGTGCAGTATACTCATCTTGCTTCCTCTCTGACTAGCTGGTAACTGTGTTTCTACCTTTCCTTTTCCCAAAATTCTTCTATTATGTTCACTGCACCTATACTGCTTGCCTGCCTACTGGCCAATCAGTGTTTTATTAAACCAATACAAGTGACAATCTTTACAGTGTTCAAAACATTATCCCACAGCAGTGTCTTAGTTAGGGTTCCTATTGCTGTGATAAAACACTGTGACCTGCCTGTAGGAGTTCAGTCGAAGACAGGAAGGAGAGGTTATGTGAGCAAGGGGGTCAAGATCATGATGGGGAAATACACAGACACAGCTGAACCAAGCTCATGGAAACTCATGAACTCTAGGATGACAGCTGGGAAGCCTGCATTAGGACCTAACTAGGCCCTCTGCATGTGGGTGACAGTTGTGTAACTTGGTCTCTTCGAGAGGCCCCTGGCAGAGGGATCAGGATTTATCCCTGGTGCATGAACTGGCTTTTTGAACCCATTCCCTATGGTGGGATGCCTTGCTCAACCTTGATGCAGGGCAGAGGGGCTTGGTCCTGCCTCAACTTAATGTGCCAGACTTTTTTGACACCCCATGGGAGGCCTTACCTTTTCTGAGGAATGTGGGGGATAGGGTTACCTGAGGAGCAGGGAAGAGGTTGATTGAGGGGCAGTGGGGGGTGGAGGGCAGAGGGGTGAGGAAGAGAGGGAGATGGGAAGGGGAATAAGGTTGGTATGTAAAAAGATTTTTTAAATTTAAAAGAAAAAGAATACCACAGCTAAAAGCTGACAGTCCTGGGTCACACTCCATCTCTGAGGGAAATCAGGGTAGGAACTCACAGTAGGGACTCGGGGTTGAGAACTGAAACATAAACCATGTTATTGGCTTGCTCACTATGGTTTATTCAGCCTGCTCTCTTATATTATCCAGTACCACCTGCACAGGGATGTCACCACCCACCATGGGCTGGACCCTCATGCATCAATCATTAATCAAGAAGATATCCCACAAGTTTCCCCTCAGGCCAATATAGTGGGGACATTTTCTTAATTGAGTTTTCTTCCCTCTTTCCAAATGACTCTAGCTTGAGTCAAGTTGACAAAAACAAAACAAAACAAATAAACAAAATCTAACCAGGATAAGTGGTATGACTGCATCACATGGTAATTCTATTTTTACTTTTTAATGGAAATCCTATACTGGTTTCCATATTGAACTAATTAACATTCCCACAAAAAGATTGTGAAGTTTATTTCTCCTCTACATCCCAGTATTGTTATTTATTTTCTTAATGACAGCCTTCTGCAGGGTAATATAAAAATCTCAATGAAGTTTGAATTTGCATTTATTTGTTGTTCAAGGTTATTGAAAAAATTAATAGCTTTAATAAAGCAACTGATAATCCATCTTTTGTGAAGTGATATTTTATTTGATTTGACTCCTTATTTATTGGAATTTGATGAATTTTCTTAAGATCTTTATATTTATAGATATTAATCTCCTGTCAGATATATAGTTACCACAGATGTTTATGCCAATATTATAGGGATCTCTTAATTCTCCTGACCATTCCCTTTGCTATCCAGAGGTGTTTTTAAATTATTATTATGTTTGTTTATTTCTTTTTTTTTTCTTTTTTTTTTTTTTTGGTTTTTTCGAGACAGGGTTTCTCTGTGGCTTTGGAGCCTGTCCTGGAACTAGCTCTTGTAGACCAGGCTGGTCTCGAACTCACAGAGATCTGCCTGTCTCTGCCTCGCAAGTGCTGGGATTAAAGGTGTGCGCCACCACCACCCGGCCTTGTTTGTTTATTTCTATATGTAATTGTGTACATGTCATGGCACATTTGTGGAGATCAAAGGACAGTTTGTGGGAGTTGATTCTCTGCTTCCATCACATACATTCCAGGTATCAAACTTATATCATCTGAAGACAGGAAATTCCTTTATCATAGACATCACTCTCACCCCATTGTTTGTTTTTGTTATTTGTTCATTACTTTCATCCTTTTTTGTTTTTATTTCATGCAATCTTATGTCCTTTCATGCTATCATATTCTATGATATTGGAGTTCTTTTTTAGAAAAACCTTTGCTGTAGCATTTTTTTCTGTTTTCCTGTCTAAATTTCAAAGTTCCTGGTTGCACACAGATGTGTTTCATTCATGAGCTGAATTTTATAGAAGGTAGGAGGCAAGGATCCAGTTTCATCCTTCTTTACATGAATATGAAGTTTTCCCAGCAACATTTGTTGAAGAGGCAGCCTTTTTTTCTTAGTAAGCATTTGACAACTTTGTCAAAAGTCAAGTGATTGTATCTATGTGTCTCATGAACAGTTTCCTATTCCATTCTGTCAACCTACAATCTAAATATTGGTTTTTATTTCACCATTGGGCTGTTGTTACTGTGACTCTGTAGTATATGATGAAATTGAGCCTTGTGATTTTTTGAGCCCAGCATTGTCTTTTTGCTCAGGATTTTGCTTCCATGTGATTTTTAGACTTGTTTTCTCTATTTCTACAAAGGATGTCACTAGAATTTTGAAGAGGGTTACATTGTATCTATAAATTGCTTTTAGTAAATAATTATTTTTGTAAAATTAATTCTACCAATCCATAGATCATAGGAGATCTTTCTCTCATTCAGTGTCTTCTTCAGTATCTTTCCTTCTTGTTTTAAAGTTCTTTTTTAAAATTTTTATTCATTTATTTATTTCATTTTACAGTCCAACCACAGTTCTCCCTCCCACCCCTCCTCTCATCCCCTCTTCACCTCCTCCCCAGATCACCCCCCATCCACCCCTCCCAAGGGGTAAAGGCTCCCATGGGAAGTCAACAAAGTCTGGCACATTAAATTGGGGCCAGACCAAGCCCCTCCCCTCTTCATTAAGGCTGAGCATGGTATCCCACCATAGGGAATGGGCTCCAACAAGCTAGCTCATGTACCAGGGACAGATTCTGGTTCTACTGCCAGGGACCCCTCAGCTAGCCCAAACTTAACCACTGTCTCCCAGACATGGAGCACCTTGTTTATTTCCATGGCGACTCCACAGCTTTCAGTCTAGAGTTCATGAGTTTTCATGAGTTTGGTTCAGCTGTCTCTATAGATTTCTCCGTCATGATCTTATCCTTCTTCCTCTCTTTGATTGGACTTCCAGAGCTTGGCCTGGTGCTTGGTTGTGGAATTCTGTATCTGGTTCCATCAGTTACTGGATGAAGGCTCTGTGATCATAGTTGGAGTATTCACCAATCTGATTACAGGGGAAGGCCAGTTCAGGCACCCTCTCTACTGTTGCTAGGAGTCTTAGCTGGGGTTATCCTTGTGGATTCTTGAGAATTTCCCTAGCACCAGGTTTCTCCCTAACTACATAGTGGCTCTTTCTATCAATATCACTCTTTCATTACTCTCCCACGCCATCCTTCTCCCACCTCGATCACCCCATTATTGCGGAGGTCATTCATCTTTATAGTTTGGTTTACTCTTAATCTTGGACCTTTTTGAGGCTCTTGTAAATGGGACTGTTTTCCTGTTTTCTTTTTCAGCATCTTTGTTCCTGGTATAGGACAGTCACTGATTTTTATAAGTTAGTCTTGTACCCTGATGCCTAACTGAAAACAATCACACCAAAGAGCTTCTGGTGTAATGTTTAGGTTCTCTGAAATACATGATTATATCATCTGCAAATAAGAAAAAAAAAATCACTCTATTACTTTATTTTAGTTTTTCTTTGCTTTAAAAAAAGTTTAAAATTTATTTTATGCATGGATTTTGTTTTGATCAAATCTATCCCTTATTCTCCAACCCTTATTCTCTAACTCCTTCCAGGTCCCTCCCCCACCCCACCCACAAACATTTGTATGTATATGTACCTATTGGATCCAATTATTATGGCCTGAATGTTCATGAGTGCAGGGCTATCTTATTTAAACATGAACAACCTACCAGAAGCACATCCCTGAGGACAACTAACTCTTGACTTGACTGGTCTTGTGCAGGTCTTATGTGGGTCACAACAGATTTTGAGAATTCATGTCTAAAATGGTTATTAATATATTACAAAAACTTTATTCATGAAATGATAGAGTGAGTCACTGTAGAGATTTAAGCCCACATGCTGACATGGCTACAGTACACCTTTCTTGCCTTCTTTCCCATTTAGTTCCTGTAAAACAAATTGAAAAAACCAAAAACCCGGAAAAATATATTATTGCTCAAGTCTACTTCCTTGCTTTGTTTCTAAATGAAATCTTTATATATAAATGAATTGATGTTTCTAGGAAAGACATTTTCTTCCATCCTGCTTAAGAATAGGAAATATGGGGATCCCACTCACTAGATGAAGAACTACAGTAATCAAATAACTTTGGGGAGAAGAATAATTAGCCCCTTTCATAGATGAGCATGCTTACTGGTTGCCCATGGAGAGAGGTCAGCATGAAATTAATATACACAAACAACAACAAATAGTTCATCAATTTTTGTATTTGTGCGCACACACACACACACACACACACACAAACCCAATAATATAAACCAAATAGAAAGCGGCTATCAATTTGATAAGGGGGACGTGGGAAGTATTGAAGATAGGGTACCTAGGAGGGGGTGAAGGGAGAAAAGGTAGGGTAAAAGTGAAGTAACTCTATTTCAGCTAAAAGACATTTTAAAATGTAAAATAAAATATGGGTTAAAAAAGAGTAGGAAATTTGAGGTCAGAGGCATTTTTGGAGAGACTGAATTCTATCACTCTTTCTTCATGTCATGTATCAAATAACGTTTCCAATTCTGAAGAAGATAAAAGTTCTTTTCAACAAATTCAATGCCCCCCCAGGGTTCTTTCCTAAGGGCTATAAAGCTACAGTTCTGATTCTTAAAAGATGCACTGTTATTTTTATTCATGTGTGTGTGTTGGGGTGTGGATATAAGTGTGCGAGTACAGGCACCCACAGAAGTGGCAGATCCCCTAAAGCAAGAGGTACAGGCAGCTGTGAGTCACCTGCAATGGCTTCTGGGAACTGAACCTGAGTACTCAGAAGGAGCAGCAATGGCTCTTAAGAGCTAAGCCATCTCTTTAGCCCCAGTTCTGATTTCTTAAACCTAAGATCTTTTTAAACTAAAATTTGTAAATCCCAAGACTCCTTAATTAATTTTCAAAAGTGGGAAAGTGGAATAAAGATATATTGCCCCAGGCCCGGATATATGAAAGCACTTAGAATCATCAGCACTAAAACAGAGATCAAACTGAAGACTACAAAGAGAGAAGATACAAGAAAAGGGTCAAATATCCAGTAGTGCAATAATGAAAGTCAATATGACTATCATACCCAGAGTTGCAAAAACTTATTGAACTCTGTAATTATATTACATGTGATGTTTCAATGCTTCAATAAGACAACAGTCAAGGAAGGTTAACTTCAATCAATAGTAACGAAAAGGGTCCAAAACAATTCAGAAATAACTCTTATCTCAAAATCCTAAATATAAAATTAAAAGAATTTGATGCCATAAAATATCATTGCAAAGAGGAAAAGCTATTTTTTTTCTTTTTTTTTGTTATGGAGGGAGAAGGGTGAAGGGGAGAAGAGCAGAGAGAGAGAGAGAAAGAGAGAGAGGAGAGAGAGAAGCAGGGGAAGGGTGGAGAGAGAAGCAGAAGCTGCCTCTCCGAGAGGAAGACGAAAAAAGAGCGAGGAAAAGCTATTTTAATAGATTGGTGATGGTCAAAGAAACATAGGTTCTTGTGATATGTTACAAAGCTCCTCTCCAGATAAGAAGAGCTAAGATACTTTGTCTCATGAAACTTATATTTGAGTCAAAAATGTTACTGAGATTAACAATTACATAGCAAAAAACAATAAAAAGGATTATTACTCAAAAGAAGTAAAGTAAGCCATATGAATATGCCTCATAAAATATGAGAGCTGGGATAAGAGAAACAGAGAAGGGCCAGATGCATGCTTGTATTCTAACAACCTTGAATAAAAAGTATTGTGTCCTTTGCCTTACAGAAGCTTCTCAGTTTCAGGAGGTCCCATTTATTAATTGTCCATCTCAGTGTCTGTCCTACTGGTATTATATTCAGGAAGTAGTCTGCTGTGCCAATGTGCTCAAGGCTACTTCTCGATTTCTCTTCTATGAGGTTCAGTGTGGCTGGATTTATGTTGAGGTGTTTGACCCATCTGGACTTGGCAATAGATATGGATCTATTTGCATTCTTTTCCATGTCAACATTTAGTTATGCCAGCACCATTTGTTGAAGATGCTTTCTTTTTTCCATTGTATGTTTGCTTCTCTGTCAAAAATCTGGTGTTCATAGGTGTGTGGATTAATATCAGGATCTTCAATTAGATTCTCTTTGTCCACCTGTCTATTTTTGTGCCATACCAAACTATTTTCATTACTATAGCTCTATAGTAGAGCTTGAAGTCAGGGATGGTGATGCATCCGGAAGTTCCTTTATTGGACAGGATTGTCAAGATTGAATTCTTAAAGCCAAAGATGAAAAGGAAAATATGAAAGCAATCATTTGGCGGAAATGGCACATTACTTACAGGGGCCTCACAACCCAGTTAATACTGGATTTCCTCTCTGACACCACAGTGGCCAGAAGAGAAAGCAACATCTTTCAAGCATTAAAAGGCTTTGGAAAACATAGCCATGCCACAGTCTAAAACCAGGAAGCAAAACAAAATAAAAACAAACTTCAAAACTAAAGAAAGTTTCTAAGACAATCTAAGAGAAATCTTTCTTGGCAAATACAATATAAAATACTATAGACTGAAAGGTGTTGTAGGAAGGGAGGTCACTTGTTTGTTTCCCGACTGCCCAGACTCCTGAAATAACCACACAGAAACTGTATTAATCAAATCACTGCTTGGCCCATTAGCTCTAGCTTCTTATTGGCTAACTCTTGCATCTTAATTTAGCCCATCTCTATTAATCTGTGTATCACCACGACGCTGTGGCTTACCAGGTAAAGTTCTGGTGGTCTGTCTCCAGTGGGGCTACATGGCTTCTCTCTGACTCTGCTCTCTTTCCTTCTCCCAGCATTCAGTTTAGTTTTCCCAGCCTAGATAAGTTCTGCCTTGCTCTAGGCCCAAAGCAGTTTCTTTATTAATCAATGATAATCACAGCATACAGAGAAAAATCCCATATCAGGTAGTAAATAATAGTGGGTAGAAATCTGCATGAACAGACAACACTGAAGAACATCTAAAATAGCAAATATGAAGATACACTAGTATGAATATTTAACATCTTAATTTGTCTATCTTAATAAACCATGTAACTATTAAAAACAAAATGTATAACTTAAACAGTATCTCTTGAAGTTCATAACATCTACAAGTATAACAACTCTACTGTCTACACTTGAGGTGTGGATGAGTATACACTATTACAAATTTTATATTTTAAGAGAAACCAAATAATCTCCAAATTCACTGGAAAATGTTAAAATGTGTACTTTTCCACTGTTAAAAGGGGTTTTTTAATTTTTTAAGAGACGATTCAGTAAAATGTGTGCCATGCAACTATGAGGGCCCTAGCTCAAATCCCTAGCCCTGACATAAAAGCCAGACATTAAGATGCATATCTGCAATTGCAGTACCAGGTATGCAGAGACAGAAAAATCCTGGAGGTTTATAGCCAGCAAGTGTAGCCAATATATTAAGTTACATATTCAGTGATAAATACTCTCTCAAAAAATAAATTGAGGTGCTCTAGAGGATAATAACAGACATTTACCTCTGCCCTTCACAGGCAAGTGCACAGTGCTCACATGTTCATACCTTCCCTCCCCTCCACATACCAAGTATAATGAAGTATCAAAGAATACATGACAGTAGTGAATTCATTAGGAAATTTGGACCAACGAAAGACCTGTGAGAAAAGAGTGACATTTGATTGCCCCTTCAAAGAGTTTGCCATTCTCCTGCCAGGAGGACAAGAAGCCAGCCACTTCTAACAGCTCTTTGCCTCCAGAGGATCCCCAGTCACTGAATTGGAGCTTGGAGCTGTGCTCTTCCTGATCAGCAAGAATGATGAAGACACCAGAGCCAGGGCAATTTGAACACAGGGTATCTCTGATGCCGAATACTTGGTCCTCCATTGAGTTAGCTAAGGCATTTCATATCATCAGTGTGACTGAAGTCATTGCCTGCCCAATGTGTCTGATCTTCCTTTGGTTTTTCACACTCTCTGTTAGTTATTCTTCTCATTTCTATGACAGAATACCTGTCAAAATGCAACTCAGGGGAGGAAGGATTTATTTTTGACATATGATTTCATAATGGTTTATTGTGGCCTGTTATTCTGACTCTGTAGTGAAACAATATCAAGGGAGAAGGATGTAGGAAACCTGAGATATTCTCCTCATGACACCTGGGAAGCATCGTGATGAACACTGGTGATCCCTCAGCTTCCTCCTTTCATATTTCTATTCAGTCTGGGACCTTAGCCCATGGGACAGCATCACCTACATTCAGAGTAGATCTTCACTTCTCAGTCTAATGTTTCTGGAAACATCATCATAAACACCCAAAATGTATTTACTAAATGATTCTACATCAGCAAGTTGACAATGAAGGTTAAGCAATACACACTTAATATACCTCTTATACTCAAAATTCCATCTAACTTAAGGTTGTTTTCCAGAGGATCCAACCAATGCAGTTCATCCCAAAGCTGGGACCTTGAATATTTTTTTTAGCAGGTCCTAAGGAATATCTTCAATTTCTTTGAAGGAGGAGAAAGGATGGGGCCTCACTTCTGTCTGAAGATAATGACAAGGGATATTTTGCCACAATCTGGAGGCACACAACCCTTCATCCAAGGCACACAAGACAGTGCCTGATAAGCCTCATTGACTGACTGAGTTTATTGTCAGCATAAATGTCAGTTCTTCTATCCTGGCTTCCTTTATCCACTAGAGATAAGAGCTCAGTATTGAACAATAATAAAAATTCACAAGTATTTGCTCAAATAGACTTTGCACTTGGAACACATCCAAGTAGTTATATTTATTGTCACAACACAAAGGCAAAGAAGGGAATTTTATGCTCTTTTATTTCATTCCTCTACTTTAAAAAGGTATGTAACCATTACACATGGGCAGGAATGATATGAATAGAAGTGTGAGATGGAGCCAATTCTCATAGGTGTTACAAGCCCTGAGAGAATATTGGAATCAAGAAGAAGCTTTCTCAACCACAAAGAAAAGGATAATTGTGGGAATAGAAACAGGAAAAAAAAAACATTTTTCACCTTTTCAACAGGATACTATGCTAAAACAAATGTCACACATTTAATAATTTACTAATTAGAAAGTTGAAACATGGAGGACAAGGAAAAGTTTCCTTGGGTAAAAGAAGGAATACAGGCTCCAACCTAGAGACTGGAAGCCCTGCATACTATCTGTGATGATGGCTGGCCTTTAATGTCAACATCTATATAATGGGTATGTCACCAGTAGGAGCATTGTGCAAATGAAATGTGATAAAAGTCTGAAACAGCCCACCTTTCTAATAATTCCCAAAAAACTCCCAGGTGGCTACACTAGTTTTGTTACCAACAACTTGATTACCTGCAGCCTAACAAATAAATTAGTATTGAAGAAAAAGTGGTCATAATCTGTGGAACCTGAAACAAACTGATAGGAGCCCAAACAGTTACATAAGCCCCCTAAGAAGGGGGGCTGAAGCTATGCTCGCAGAATCAAATGACTTTCTATAAGGACGACATCAGCATAAGCATTCACCCTTGAAAAAGTATAGCACGAATAAAAAAAACCCAGAGATAGATATTGGGGCTCCACCTAAAGATCAGAAAAGCAAAGCAGACAAGCCACTAGAGAGCTCTTACCTCTAAGAAATCCTCAGAATGAAAGAATGAAAGTTCCTATCTCAACCCATTTTATATTACTCTCTAGTACTGGGACTAAAGGTGTGAGCTACCACCACCTGGCTTTGTTTCTGCATTGATCTTGTGTAGCGCAGGGTGACCTTGAACTCATAGAGATCCATCTACCTCTATCTCCCAAATCCTGGGATTAAAGATGTGTGACCCCACTGCCTTGCCTCTAATGACTTAGTTTTACCTTCTGGTCTTCATGCAAGCTTTCTTTATAAAACATAAATGAAATATCACTATATTTTCCCTTTTTATCTAAAATAAAAAGGCTATATCTAAGTAAAACTATATACAATAAATACAATAGCTATATACAACATATATAGGTAATAAATACATCAACAATGCCTAGTCCATTTAAATTTGACAAATTCAGAGAAAAGACTCCATATCTATCCTATCTTGCTCAGTGCAAAGTCTTGTATGTACCTAATTTACTTTCTATATAACTTACATTACCATGTCAAACTATCTTTTGATATATCTCAATATTATATACTTTACATTTCTTTAGTGAATTTCTTTTCTGGGTCTCATAAACAATTAAAACTCTAAATATATAGTCTTCATCTACCTCAGAGACCCAAGAAGGAAATATTATTAAGTGAGTAAGCAGGAAATGTAAGAAGCGACTTCTCAAGAATGTGAGAAATGACAGAAACCCAAAGTTCCTCTGCAATGTTGGGTCATCTATCTTTGGCCTACAGGCCTAGAATATCTGACAGACTTTTCTATGAAACAGGCTTTTTATCAGATTGTCCTGCCTTGTCTGGACAAGGTTTAGCAGTCACTCTCTTTTGTGTCCTGCTTGTACCACTAGGAGAGCATACCGCCAGCAGTTGAGGCAAGGGTACTTTCTTGCCCAGTGTCTTACTTTTGTCACAAAGAGAGCAAATTCCATGTGGGGTTTCTTCGATGCCCATCATCTTCCCTGAAGTAGATTGGTGCTGCTTGGAGCACGTATATTATTAAAACATCTTAAATGCCATATTTTGTAGATCTCTGAAGTGTTAGAAGAGACATATTTAAAATATATTTCTGTTTGACCTTGAAAACATATCTAATGGGACTACAAGTTTGATTCTAAAGGTGATTAACTGCTAACCTGCATTTCCTTATTATCTTAAACAGTAGGTTGTCCCACCTAGTCCTGCAGTCACTGAGTTCCAACAAAACATATAGAGGCTTATATTAATTATAAACTGGTTGACCTATTAGCTAAGGTTTATTATTAACTAGCTCTTAAAACTTAAATTAGCCCATAATTTTTATCTATATTTAGCCAGGTGGTTTGGTATCTTTTCTCAGTGCAGTATTTTCATCTTGCTTCCTCTGCTTCTGGGTGGTAATTGCAGACTAAACCTTTCCTCTCCCGAGAACTCTTCTAGTCTGGTTGTTCTATACTTCCTGCCTGGCTACTGTCCTGTCAGCATTTTATTAAGCAAATACAAGTGACAAATCCTTACAGGATACAAGAGTATAATCCCAGCAGTAGGTAATAATAATTTTTAAGGACTAGAAATTTACAATTACATTGTTAATGAGTTGTATAGGTATAATACCTTGAACAAGATTAGAAATGTATGTGTAGTGTGTTTTTAGAAAACTAATCTCAAATTTGCATCAATATATAAAATTTAAATTCAATATGCAAAAGTCCAATCCAATGTAAAACACTTAAAATTAGTAGTTGCTTTCTAAAAGTAAATGCAATAATCTACCTTTTTATATTATTATGTCTATGTCACGTCACCACAAATTCATTGCTATGTTAGCCACGTATGGTTTTAATATTCCTCTCTGTCCTTCTGTCCCTATACATTCAACCCATCTCAAAGCTCTACTTTACCTGAGGGGTGAGCTGTGGTCTGCAACTATCCTAAAAAGAAGTGCCACATATTTCTACTAAAAGAGTTTTGGCAATGTCTACTCTTAGTCATCGTAAAGTACAAACTGTTTTAGGGCACAGAAAACAAGTGTTTCAGATGATATCCCCAGTACTATCATAGCTCTGGCACTGGATAACTACTCAATTCATACTGAATAAATAAGTGAATGATGATGTGGGAGATCCTTCTGTCTATGTGTTGCTTTTATTGGTTAATGAATAAAGAACATGGGAAGAAGAAGGCAGAGTCAGATAGAAGCCATGGAGCCACCAAAGACAGACACTGGGAATTTTACCTAGTAAGCCACAGCCATGTGGCAATACACAGATTAATAGAAATGAGTTAAATTAATATAAGCGTTAGCCAATAAAAAGCTGGAGCTAATGGGCCAAGCAGTGATTTAATTAGTACAGTTTCTGTATGATTATTTTGGGTCTAAGCTAGCCAGGAAGCTGGGAACCTACAAGCAGCCTCCCACTACAGAAATAAGATAGAAAAAAGAGTCATGTGGAGTCTTGCCCAGACCACCAAAGAAGCAGGATGTGACCTGCCCCGCTGAAAAAGGTACTGAGCTGTGTGGCTAACATAGATAAGAATAATGGGTTAATATAAGCTACAAGAGCTAATAAGAAGCCTGAGCAAATCGGCCAATCAGTTTATAATCTTCTGGAGACCTCTGTGTAATTTTCTTTGGGGCTAAACGGTTGTGGGAACTGGGCAGGACAGAAACCCCCACAAGAAGGCCCTTCATGTTACAAATGGCCACCAACGTGTGGATAAATGCATCCACAGAAAGCCTGAGAAAGCTTGGGAAAGAATATAGTAAAGCATGTTTTCTTGGTAGCAGCAATTTCTCAGGTCTGCTCTACTTGCTAGAGGCAAGCAAGCGCTCTCATCTAAGAGAGGCTTCCTGACTCAGCTTTAGCTGTAAAGCCTAGCAGCTCTTTTAAGAGGTCCTGCCATGAACACTTAAATAGTGTTGATAAAAAGCTGACAGCATGCTTTTTGGTTTTCAGTGATAACAGGATAAAAGCTGCACAGCTTTAAAATGCCAGCTTTCTGGGCCGTCCTGCCAGGGCAAACTCTGACTCTTTCAGGCAGGCAGTCCAACTATGGAGCATTTGGGTGTTGTTTGTGGACACACTGTTGCAGCTTGCTCTCTGGCAAGGACCTTGAAATGCCATAGAGTTGTGGCAATAAACATGGATCCGTCTGGCACCTCAGTCATGAGGTTGAAATCTCAGAAAGCTAAGAAATGGGCTGGATCCAGTCATCAAAGTCCACATGGCTTTAATCCTCTTCATGTTGCTTAGCAAATTAAAGATCCTGCCTGAGATGATCAAGCTTCACAGGATACTCAAGTCAGGCTTTGATCAGAACTCTAAATTTTCTTTAGGTCCCATAAGATTATCAGTGCCCCCAACCAGCTGGAAGTAGTCTGGAATATTACACCCACATTCCCAAAAAACGGACTATGATTATTTTCCTTTGTTTAAAAAAAAAAAGAGGGGGAAGTGGTGCGGAAGAACAATACTATATCTGTCAATTATGTTTTAAATAAATGCTGATTGGTCAGTAACCAGACAGGAAGTAGAGGTGAGGCAATAAGAACAGGAGAATTCTAGGAAGGAGGAAGCCCATTCCTCCCCAGTCCTGCCCAGACCACCAAAGAAGCAGGATGTGGTCTGCCCTGCTGAATAAAGTACTGAGCCATGTGGCTAACATAGATAAGAATAATGGGTTAATATAAGCTATAAGAGCTAATGAGAAGCCTGAGCAAATCGGCCAATCAGTTTATAATCTTCTGGAGACCTCTGTGTGATTTTCTTTGGGGCTAAATGGCTGCGGGAACGGGGCAGGACAGAAACCCCGACAAGCAGGCCCTCGTATTACAAATCTCTGAAGCTGTAAGCGAGTCCCCTCAATTAAATGACTCCCTTACAAGAAAAAAAAAGTCATGTCTGCACATCTTTAATTATGAACAGATCTCATACTTCAGCAGAGAAAGCCCTACTTGAGGTCTTTTATGTGTTCTAATGTAAACACTACTTCTGTACATGAATGCTTCTGGAATACACTTAGGGCAGAGGTTCTCAACCTGTGCGTCAAGACCCCTTAAGAGGAATCACATATCAGATATTCTGCATATTAGATATTTAGAATATGATTCATAACAGTAGCAAAATTACAGTTAAGAAGTAGCAACAAAATAATTTTACAGTTGGGGTCACCACAACATGGGGAACTGTATCAAAGAGTCACAACATGAGGAAGACTGGAAGACTGAGAACGGTTGACATAGGGTCTCTGTGCAGCATGTGTTATGCTCTGGAAAGGTAACATCTGGATTTGTAATGCTACTTTAATGTCCTGTCTTTCCTTCCAGGAAGAAATAGAATTCCTTATCAAGAAATGTCCCATTAGCCTTCAGAACAGCCCCACCCCATAGTGGCAGTGGTTTCAAGGCAGGTGGATGCCTTTGACCTCCTGCCAGGTCAGATGAGGAAGAATAAGAATTTGCCTTTCAGAGTTTAATTACACGAGTGAAGTTATTAGCTTTCTTCAGCAACTAAATTGAAATGAGCTTAGTGTAGCTCCTAAGGCTAGAAAACATAGCACAAAATACCAAATAAAACCTAACAAATAGTAGGGGAAAAAAAAAACACATATTTTTCCTCATCGGGGAAAAAAAAAGAAAGAAAGAAAATCAGGGAATCTAAGCCCTGTGGCAGAGCAAACGCACTTGTTCCTTTAGCTTCCCAGATGGGGATCTGAGGTCCCAAAGGGCAGAATGGAGACCCAGGGTGCTGCTTCATCCTAATGAGGTTTGCCCTAGAATTGAAGGAGACAGATGGACCTGCAGCTTGGAAGCCCTCGGCAATCTCCCTGGGAGCTGGCAAGCAAAGAGCAAATTCCTGCCTTTGGTCACTGTTCTTCTCTCTCTGCCCTTTCCCTCCCAGCACTACCTCCCTAGCATCTTTTTGGGGAACATTTCTGTTGCTTTAAGCCACCGTGAATTCTTCTCTGTGTATTTCTTCTTTTATTCTGCAGCTGCTGTCCTGGTCATAAATGCTTCTCTTCTCACCGTTTCCATCACATCTTTCCAGCAGTATTGCTACCTGTACCGGCTCCATCTTGGTTATTGCTAAACGTGTTATAAGTGTTTCAAGAAGAGTCCATATATGGATTATTGAGAAGTGAAGGCAGATACTGTTTAAATCTCTTATTTCTCTGTCTGCACTCAAGTTAGAGTTCTGTGCTGGGAGGAAATGAGACTAAATGGCCATTTGAAGAAATACGGGATTCCTCCTGCTTGCAGCTAGCCTTTGGAAACTGTAGACCTCATGAACGTGAGTGATCTCATCTCACAGTGAGACCCAGGAATGCTTCCCTGGATGATGGCAGAGTCTCCGTGGAGGGCATAATTCCCAGCCACTAGGCACTGAGCCAGACACCCGTGGTGTTCTGCCTTAGGGAACATGGGTTAACTGGCCTTTTATGAAGGAATGATCAGAATTTGAGAACCGTTTCTCTGGGTGGAATTTAAACACTCTTGCTCTCCTACCGAGCTATTTCTCTCCAGACTTCCCCCAAGGCAGCCAGAGTACAAACAAACAAAAATTACCTTTGAAAAATATAGAAAGGACCAGCTATGTTAGCATTTAGTATTTGAGAAACTGAGACAGGAGAATACAACATTGAAAGCAAAACAAAACAAAAAATAATAAACTCAGAATTAATATGATGGTTAAATTGAGTGCATAAGCACAGGGATATATAATGCTAAGGAAAACATTACAAACAAATGAAAGTTGTTATAATATCATAAGTTTCTCAATGGGTCGTGACTTCAGGAGTGTCATTATACTTAAAAATAACTCAATGGTCAATTGAAAAGGAACATGCAGCAGTGATGAGAATCTAGAATAAGCCCCAGACTATGAATTAATACAGATCAATTCTGACTGAAAATAAAAGAGCAAAAGCTAAAAATCTATCATATCAAAACCTTCTCTTTAAACACAGTTCAAAAGTCCTGATTTTTCTTAGTTAAAATAAAATTTCCTTTCTGTGACCCCATGAAACCTCCCTACATGTTATCTCTCACCTCATGCATTGTCCAGCTTTTCCCAGCATCCTAACACGCTTCCATGTCTCATGTTCATTGTGGCATCTCACTTCTTGCTTGTGGAGTTACTCTTCCACTATCACAATATCAATCCCCTTGCTCATTTCAGCGCCATTCACAACCCTTGCCCTCTTCACCAGAAGGTCTTTCTATCCTCTCATTGACTTTTCTGACCACCTTGCAGGTGAATTGACACCTCCTTTTTGACCTCCACTGGAAACTGCAGTCCCTGTTATTGCTGTAACTGTTACTGTTTCTGTATCCCATGGGCATCAAGGGCCTGTCCAGTCTTGCTTAACACTTCATTCTCAACAGCTAGCACAGTATTGGAACTTTTACGACTAGGAAAGGATTCCACAAAAACAAATGATGAACTTGGAAGTACAATTCTGTCTTTATGTGGAATCCTACCTCAGAAAATGTATACTATTAAGAGGCATTTGATGTTACAAGCAAAGGCAGGCAAGCTTGCTTTCTACTGTCACTCTAACCTAGTATAGCTTCCCAAATGGACTCTGTTCTGTGTTCCCTTTGCCTGGAACACTTTATATGATCAGTTAGTCCCACTATATCCCATCCCTCACTGAAATAAGTATATATCAACACAACGAAGAGACATAATGATCAGCAATATATATCATAAGCCTTAACATTTTACTCTGTTAATGTGTACAGTTCAGAGGCAATAAGCTCATTGACCACAGTGTAAGACAGACTTGCAAGCCTTTCCCTTCTGAAACTCGATAGCCTTTGGGCAAATTATTTCTCTTTCTCCTGTCCTTGGAAAGCAGCATTCTCCCTTCCATTTCTATGTATTTGACTACTTTTAGCCCTTCCTACAGGTAGAAAATTCAGTATCATTAGGTTGACTTCTTTCACTTAGAACAATATCCTAAGGTGTCATTCATACTTCAGCAGGAGATGGGAATCCTTTCATCATTTTGAAGGTGCACACACCAAAAGGAAAAGATGAGTGCAATATCTAATGCCTTTGCTTATCCATTCTTCTGTCAATGGATATTTAGGGGAACTGACTTGGTCCTTGTCCCTAGGAGGTCAAATGCTTTAAAACAGAAACAATAGATTGTATAAATTTGTAATTGGGGTTTATTAGATTGTTTTGGAGACTTAGAGAATAGTGCCAAGGTGGCTGCTATGGTTTCAAACGTGAGGGAACCAGTAGTAACCAGCAGTACCCGTCCAAGAAAGCAAGGAATAGGGAGGAAGAGAAAGAGAGAGGATATTAATAATGCAGGCTAAAGGTGTAGACTCCTGAGACCTTCCAGTGGTACAAATCTGAACTTCAAGGCAAAAGGCCTGTGGTCTGGGGCCCATAGTAGCAGCGGGAGGAGGATGCACTTGCTCACTTGCTCCAAATGGTCTAGTTATGCCTTTTCTTCTCTGCCTCTTTTTTTACCCCAAGGCCCACACCCTACAGAGTACAAGTGCTGCTCATTCTTGGAATACCTCATTCTAGCTGCTTTGATAACCAAAGCTATCAGTTATGAAGAGATTTTTGTTTGGTTGTTGCATTGATATGTCCCAAGTGCCTATATCTGTGTGTGGACATAAAAAAATCAGAAATTTATCAAAGCTATGAGAGGAAAATGGACAGTTTGCTAAAACTGGAACTTTGGGTGTAATTTTTCTACCCTTCTAATGAAGGCGTAAGTCATAAAACAATCCCACACCAGTTTGGAATTGTGATTAATAAAATGCTTATTTATTTAAAAGGAAAAACTTACAGATCACCGTCCCAGACAACAGCCCTCTGCGCTATCAGGAACAAAGTCTAACAGCCGGAAGTCAGAAGCAAGAGAGCGAGCACATGGCTACCACTGCTTTTTAAAACAAAAGACACCATGCCCCAGTGGGCTAGTATCTTAAAGGCTATTGGCTGAAGGAGCAGAAGTAGCTCCCACAGCATTCTAACACTGGAGTCTACTCGTGTTTGATATATTTCAGTTTCATGGTTCTTGAAGACTAACAACAATTCTTAAATAAAGGAGGGGTTTGGGGAGCCATGGAACCTGGTTATCCAGATCCTTCTTGCCCATAAAGCTGCTATAGGGTATGGGTCCTTGAGATTTGTCTGGTTTCTAGAAATCACAGTGTCATCACTTTAGCAGGGAAAATTACTAGTTCTCTAAAATATATTAGTAGCAATACTGGTAAGTTGTGAGTCTCCCAAGAGCAAAGGACTGAATGCAAGAGTCCTGTAAGGGGTGATAAAGGAGGTTTGTTGTTGGAGAACCCTGAATTTAAGGTTACAGTTCACCATGTCCAGATAGTTTTCTGAGCTCAGTGCAAAATGGAGTACTCCCTTTCTCAGCAGGACTCCCCTCTCTCCCCTTTTCTGCCTGACCTTATTTGGAGGATGGCCCTGAACAGAGCTCCCTGCCAAGGCACAAAAATCCTGCTAACTCCTCCCACATGTATGATAACTAGGTGCTGATCTATTAGCCTTTTTTTGCTTGTAACCCTAAGAACCCTTATATTCCTTGCCCCTGGAATAATAAAATGAGCTGTTATCTCTAAAGTTGACTAGGAAAGTTCTTTCCATTATGCTCATGGCCATTTGAACCCTGCTATCTCCTTCTTCTCCCTTTGCCCTCATGGGCTGATGGCCAATGACCCCCAAGGAAAAGGGAAACCCCACAGTTTGTCCACATACAAGTATACACAACAGGGAGGGAGTCTCTCCAAATAAAGAGGGAACTGAATTTTATTAATGATCTGCTCTAACTACTGGAATTCTATTTCCCTTGGAAGTCCAGGGAAAAGAGTACTCTCTACCCAGTGGTCTATATGGCCTTGCAACTTTTCTCTTTAAAAAAAAATCTCCCCAATATTTTGAACCCTCCAAAATCTGGAAAACAGAATTAAAGATAATCACAAGAGTTGGCATAGTTTGTTTAATTTTCATCATGTAATTCTCAGCTATTGAATTTGGAAATTAAATCAACACCTTTGCTTATAAATTACAGGCAAGTGAGATGGGCAGAAGACTCTGGTAGCCTCATAGAAGGAGTCTAATGATAAACATTCCCAAGCCTTCATTTACAGTTATACTATAGGTCATTGAGATTCTAAGGAACATACATGCAGATGTTCTCAAATCTCCACCTTTCTTTCATAACACATACATTTCTCTTGGAAAGCAGTAATATTTGAACAATCAAGTGCCTCATCCACTTTCTTAAAACTGTTTGTCAAGAGTAAAAGCAAAACATTATTTGTGACTCAGTTGCTGGGAAAATTGTATTATGTTTCTTATGTTCTAGAGAACAATTATTCCTCAAGAATTCTCCCCTGAAGATCCAGGCACCATTGAGGGGGGCCTCTTCATTACACACCACAGATTAAACGCAGTGCCTCATAAGACATTGGGAGTTCTTAGAACAAACTCAAACCTTGACCATAAGTCCTTAGAAGGCACCTAAACCTTGACCATTAAATCCATGAAAGCCAGGTGCTTAGTGGATGTCATGATGCAAGAATGAAGTGGTTAAATACAAAGCCACCTATTTATTTGAGTGTAAGTTCAAGTCTCAAATCAGTCACTTCATGTGATGTATTAGGCACATTCCCAACCATCTAAGAAACCCATCTAAGAAATGCAAAGTTTCAACGCCTCAGTGGTCTAGGAGATTGCTGCTGTGAGAAAATCCAATACAGAGTCAGGTGCTTGGTGAATGCCTGGAAAAGAGTGACTTGCTGCTTCCTCTTGTCCCTCCTGCCCCACAGTCTGTCCCAGACATAGTGCCCACAAATTTTATACGAAAACCTAAATAAGTTATTATCACATAAGGGTACAAAAGGTTCCATTATAAAGAGTAGAAATTTCAAAGGGGTGAACTTCTTCCTGAATGCCCCTCTCCTACCCTTCTTACTATGTCCCAGCCACACTGGACTTTGTTTCTCAAATACACAGACTTAGTTTCAACTCCAAGGCCTTTGTGCTTAATGTTAAGTGTTTCTATCTTCCTGGATGGGGTCAGGGTCATCGCTGAGTCTATTTGGTCAACTCTTTCTCAAGCTATTGTACAAGTCACTTCCTCAAAGAAGCCCTTTCAGTTACAGATGATTTGCCCTGACCTCATTATGTGCTGTATTTTATTTTATTCCAAAGCCCACTTCAAGAACCGTAATATTTTGCAAGTTTCTTACCTGTCACCTATTTCTTCATATTAGCGTATAACTAAGTACTTTTCTGCATATTTCTGAGAATTGCAATCTCTGATTAGCATATAATAGACATTCACTAAATGCTATGGATGGTTGGATGGATGGATGGATAGATGGATGGATGGATGGATGGATGGATGGATGGATGGATGGATGGAATGCCACAAGTTTTTTTCACTTTATATGTTGAGGATATGCTTAGAAAACGATGAAACCATCTACAGCACAAAGATATAAAAGGAAACACACACAGGCTATGTTATCTAATGTCCTAAGGCTGCTCAAAAAACAGAACATGGAGCTGATCACCAAAGAAAAAGTAGACTTGAGATAGATATAGAAACTTTGAGAAAGTTATTTAACCTCCAAATCTCCCAGGTTTTCTTCTTGTCCTTAGGGACTGAGACAGACCTGCCCCTCATTTATGGGAATGTTCTGGAGTCAGAGATAATACATAAAAGCTTCTGAGTGCTAATTAGCTCTATCTGTCAGGGCACAGGCAGCCAGCAGGTCTGAGTGGCTGATTGTGAGGTCTGTAGCTGAAAATACTTCTTGCCAACTGCCTGGAGGGGCTGATAAGAGAAAGAACTACATTCTGTAAATTAACATATTCTAAGCAGGTCAGAAGGCCCGTTTATAAAAGAAACACTGATAAAGATAGAAAAAAAGGAAGGTGAAAGAATGCCCATTTAGTTGCCATGCTTAAGTAATGAAGCTGTAAATTTCCTGACAAGGATCATTGCCTTGAAGTTAGTGGTGGGTGGCAGCTGAGTATGTCCTCTGGGAATAACTACCGGCAGAAACTAAGATAGGTATATACTTGAACTCATTTCTTAATTGCCTTTGAATTTTGCTCTTTCATACCTGAAGCATAAATTCTGCTCTAGGTTCCTCCTTTCTCCTTAGCCAGCCAAATATATTTGACCCTGCTCATACGTCTGAGTCATTTCTCAAATACTCAATTTCTGTGCATTGTGCTTTATGAGAAATAGCATTCAACTAGATACCAGAAAAAAAAAATAGATCCTGGGATCTGGGCCCTGATCTGTATATGTATTTGCAAGGACTTATTTGGTTGAAAGTTACTGAAGCCCAAATTGAAGTAGCATGAGGTGATGGACAGAGAAAGTCACAGGCTTACATAATAGAAGATCAGAGGAAGTCAAGGTTTAGATAGTATCATGCCCTAGGGCTTCTCAATCACAGAAAGCTGAGTCCTCTCTACCCCGTCTCCCTTTGACATAACCCAAACACTAACTTTTTTGTTGGTTTGTTTTTATTGAATTTATTGAGCTATACATTTATCTCTGCTCCCCTCCTTGCCTCGCCCCTCCCATTCAACCCTCTCCCATGATCCTCATGCTCCTAATTTACTCAGGAGATCTTGTCTTTTTCTATGTCCCATGCAGATTAGATCCATGTACATCTCTCTTAAGGCCCACATTGTTGTCTAGGTTCTTTGGGGTTGTGATTTGTAGGCTGGTTTTCTTTGCTTTATGTTTAAAAAACACTTATGAGTGAGTGAGTACATATTATATTTGTCTTTCTGGGTCTGGGTTACCTCACTCAATATGATGTTTTCTAGTTTCATCCATTTGGATGGACACTAATTTTTTTAAAGCATACCTTCTTCTCTTAATGATGCCAAGGGTGGTCCCAAGCATCTTGATTTATGGTTCACTGGCCTGAAAAATTAAAGATCTCTCCATGAGCTCTCTAGTTCTACCAAAACCCAAGGAATCATGGAAATGTGATCATCTGAGAATTCTGATGGCACTGTGTTACAACATGGCAAAGTTGCAGAATGCAGTTAGGGAACTTCTTGGTGGACATCCCCACCACACCCACACCAAAGGTGAGCTGGTCATCAACAGAAGCATCCTTGTCAGGAAGACCATTATTCATCTGGAAAATGACCGTATTATAAGGGATTTGGCATGTAGATATGCTTTGAAAACTAAGCCTGAGTACAAGTGAAAGACGATGGTTTAAGAAAAAAAGCCTGCTTGTTTCTTGTGTTTCTTGGTTGCAGCCCTGTGCTGTGCAGGCTACAGGTTGGCATATTAGACTGCTTGAAAGATAAAGTGAGCAGTGTGTATGAATGTTTCCCTATCTGACATGGAATCAGTATCTAATGCTAGCATCTCTCTTCTGTGCCACACCATGTGAGCTTTACCAAACATTTTACTTGCATAAAAGAATCTAATTATTGGAAATGATCCATGTGTATGCCAAGAAGCAAAGACATTAGGGGATAAAATGGGTAAAATTGCAGGTATTGTTTAACATTCATTTCTTTGTGTTAGTTCCTCTTCTTTATGTCACTCCCCTATACACCTTCGTGTGTGTGGGTGCCCAGGCACAAAACTAAACTTACACACCATAAATTGAGTAAGGCTATATTCAGATGCTGTTACGCTATTTGAATTGTTTGACACATTCCATGATAATTAATCCTTAAATTGTGGTGTGAGTGATGCTAATGGCTTTTATTTGACATCAACATTAATTTTGACATTAACATTAAAAATGAAGATAATATGTGAAATTGTGCAATCCTTTTGGCTAGAGTCCTTCTTAATGTGAGCAACAGTCCTATATAGAATGTCTATTTCTAAACAGTAGATCCACACCACAGGACGGGGAAAGTGATATGATGGTCACTAAAGTTATCACGAAATCTCAACCTCACTTGGTTCTCTCTCCCTAATGTTACACATTCAAGGAAAGAGGAATCCCCTGTCACAGTATCCAGAGAGATGCAGAAAGAAGTGGCCTTTCAGGACATTTTCCAGCTTCTGCTGATGTATCAAGATGTAGCAGAAGGAACTCTAAACTGTGTTCAGAGAACCCAGGCTTGCACTTTGACTCTCTGCCAACATGTTACATGATCTGGAATAAGGCGCGCTGCTGTTCAGGTTCTGGGAACTTGTTGATGCCCAAATAACATTTTGAACATTTCTCATCTTGTGTTCCAAATATTCCTAAGAACCAACCCCTAAGAACTAGAATTGGGGTTTGCTTGTGAGCATTGCTTGTTTTCCTCACCCAGTCTCCGTGCTCATCCATTTGTCACTGTATGGGCCAGAGAGAGAGACACAGAGAGATGAAAAATCAGTTCTACTTTTAAGGAAGAGTCCCCCACCACTTCATACGGTGTTAGTTACTGTTCCATTGCAGTGAAGACACACCATGGCCGAGGCAATCTGATAAAAGAAAGCATTTAACTGGGGGTTGCTAACTGATTTAGAGGGTTAGTTCATGATCATCATGGCAAGAAGATGACAGGCATGGTGCCAGAGCAGTAGCTAAGAGCTTCATATCATAACCTGCAGGCAGCAGGCAGAGAGAGAGGCACTGTGCCTAGCATGGACTTTTGAAACCTCAAGACATACCCTCGGTGTAATGACATATTTCCTTCAATAAGGCCACACCAACTTGAACAGAGCCACACCTCCTAATTTTTCCCAAACAGTTAACCAGGAACCAAACATTCAAATTTATGACCCTATGGGGACTATTCTTATTTAAAAGACCATACTTGGTATATTAAAACTACCTGAATGGAAGAAAACGAGGGTATTACTGTGGAAAACGCTGTTATCTCCATGAAATATAATCACTATAAATCTACAAAGCAGAAACACAGCTTTAAATATCCTCGTTATTCCCATGAAAATGCTAATCATTCTTTCCAATTCCCTTGCCTAAGCCCAGTGTGTTCCTTTATCCAAAGGTCTACATAGTAACTCTGGTGTGCAGAACATATTCACTAGTTCAGCGGGGACCTGGATAAGATAAGAAAAGAGAGAATGGATGGATGGATGGATGAAGGGTTGGGCATGTGGGTTTAAGACGGGGTTTGCTTTGCAGCTATTCCAAATGTTAAGTTTTACTAATATTGCCCAAGGCTCTTCTCAAATGAGCTGAACTCATTACAATGGCTAAAAAGATTAGCCTGCATCATAGATGGGTATTTGCTCTTCCAGCTTGATTTGAATTGTTTTAGCTGTTATACACTGAGTAGAACTAATCACACTTTTATTTCTATTTTTTATGGATAATGGGCTACTATAAAATACCCCAGTTACATTCCTTCACCTATTTTAGTGCTTGTTTCTGCTGTTTTCCAAATACTATGGTACTGAATAGCAGTTGCCCTGGCTGCAAGGGATTACCTACAACATAACTTGTTACATATGGTTGCTAATTATGAGTCAAAAGCATGCCCATTAGAGGCACTTACCTTGGAATTTGTAATGCGATACTTTGAGTGAAATAAAGCGTGAAACATGATTTTTGTAGCTAAGAATATGAGAATACAAAAACTACTCATTTATGTTAAAACTGGTGGTTAATTTAGAATGCTATATTAAGTTATAAAGGGCAGTGACACAGAATGGAGCTTTCTTTCTTTCTCTTTTGGACCAGGAGTTATTTCTGTTCAGTTATCCAGGGTCTTTGTCTAGGTCTTCGTCACCCTGTGCCACATTCTTCTCTATTCCCATATCATGGATCTCTAAGCTTCGATGTCTTGGATGACTCTGCTTAATTTGTTGTTCCAAGAAGCAGCCTGTTACAGGAGTTCTCTGTGTGGGCTGTGGAGAAAGAATGCCTGGAAGGAAAGTATGCCTCTGCCTCAGACTAGAGTTCTCGGGACCTTTGCTGCCTCACCTGTAAAAAGGAAGGACGATTATAAGTAGCTCACAAAGTTATTGAAAGGATAAAATATTTACCAACACATCCTAAGCATTTAGAGCTTGTTGGGAATTTTTCACTAAACATTGTGGTACATTTTCACAAAAATTTGGTTACATGTAGAATAGAAACCAAACACAAACATATTTATACACCTAACACCTTCTTTCACACCCAGTATCTGCTCTCCTCTCCCTTCTTCCCTCTCCTTCCCTCCTGTCCACTTCTCTTCCCTTCCCTTTACTTCTTTTCCCTCATTATCCCTCTGCTTTTCTCTTTTCTATCTCCCATCTTTTTTTCATTTTTTTATTGATTTTTATTGAGCTCTACATTTTTTCTCTGCTCCCCTCCCTGCCTCTCCCCTCCCCCTTAAATCCTCCCTCAAGGTCCCCATGCTCCCAATTTACTCAGGAGAGCTTTTCTTTTTCCACATTCTACTTCCCATGTAGATTGGATCTATGTAAGTCTTTCTTAGTGTCTATCCTCCTTCTTGAGATAGGTTTTCACCACATAGCACACATTAGCCTTGAAATTGCTTTGTATCCCAATAGGTTTGTTTTCTTTTAAGTTTTGTTTATTTTTCTTTTATGTGTGTGTAAGAGAGTGATGACATGAATGTCTGTGCACCACATTCATGCCTGGTGTCCACAGAGGTCAGAAGAGGGTATTGGACTCTCTGGAACTGGTGTCATAGGGGTTATAAGCTGATATCTGTATGCTGGGAACCGAACCCAGAATCTCTGAGCCATCTCTCAAACCCCAAGTCAGGAATTTATCTTAATATACTAGCTTTTGAAAATAGAACTTTGTCTTTTGAGTCTCTTCCTTACTGTGGATAAATCACAAAACCGATCATTATTCTTTTACTCTTCTATGTATGATTTGTATGTGTGTGTGTATCTGATTATGAGTCACTAGCTGCCGGTGGAGTCTGGGGCAGAATCAGTCACTATACTAAGTTGTATACCCACAGATGAGCTCACTATACTAAGTTGGATACCCACTGGTGATCTCAATGGCCACACAGAAGACCCTGGGTGAAGTCAGTGGGTCAAAAAACAGAGCAAAAGGCTTTAATGTGATAGCATTACTTTGAAGAGTTAGCAAGGGTAGGAGGGAATGGGAGAACATAGAGGTGCGAGTAATTAAAATGTGTCAGATACCTGCCAAGAAAAATTTAGTAAACTGAAAAGAATGAATTTCAGTAAATGAATGACTATAAAAATTTTCTCCTCAATTAGAGAACATTTGCATAGATACATGATGTTGTTAAGATTGAAATTGTACTTTATGTATGGCTGGGTATATTGCTAGGTATTGGTTAAATCTGGTTCTGTCATGGAATATCTTGTTTTGTCCATCTATGGTGATATAGTGGCCTCAATGTCTGCATAACACTTGACCAGGAATTTCTGGCTTTCATTCTTTCCACTGACAAGTCAGGTGTAATTCTGATAGGTCTGCCTTTATATGTTACTTTGCCTTTTGCCGTTGCAGCTCTTAATATTCTTTCTTCATTCTGTATGTTTAATGTTTTGATTATTATGTGGCAAGGGGACATTTTTGTCCAGTCTGTTTGGTGTTCTTGTATTTTCATATGTATATCTTTCTTTGGGTTGGGCAAATTTTCTTCTATGTTAGCTATTCCCACAAAAACACAGATAATAGATGATCTCACAGTTACAAATCCCAAAGGAGGGAAAAACACAAAATAACATCACCAAAAACAGAAACGAAATTAACAGGAGATAGCAATCACTAGTCATTAATATCCCTTAATATAAATGGATTCAACTCACCTATAAAAAGACACAAGTTAATGGTGTAGGAGGTCCTGCTGTATTTGTGTTGTTTTCATTGGTTGAATAAAGAAATTGCTTTGGCCTTTTGATAGAACAGAACTTAGATAGGCGGGGCGGGGGGAGGGAAAGATAACTGAATGCTGGGAGAAAGAAAGCAGGCAGAGAGAGCCACCATGGAGTCACCAGAAGTCAGACATGCTTAATCTTTCCCAGTAAGCCACGACTTCGTGGCAAACACAGATTAATAGAAATGGATTAGATCAAGATGTGAGAGATGGCCAAGAAGAGGCTAGATATAATGGGCCAGGCAGTAATTTCATTTATACAATTTCTGTGTGGTTATTTAGAGTGTAAGCTAGCCGGGCGGCGGGATGCAGCCTGTTCCTCTTACTATAGGCTAACAGATTGGATACGAAAACAGAACCTATCCCTCTGCTACATACAATAAACATACCTCAACCTCAAAAACATAAATCACATCAGAGAAAAGGGTTGGGAAAATATTTTCCTATCAAATGAACCTAAGAAACAAGTGGGTGTAGCTATCCTAATATCTAATAAAATAGACTTCAAACTCAATCAAAAGAGACAAAGCAGGACATTTCATATTTGTCACAGGAAAAATCCATCAAGAGGAAATCTCAATACTGAACATCTATTCCCCCAAATTCAAGGGCACCCTCATATGTAAAAGAAACACTACTAAAGCATAAATCACTCAGTAACCCCCACACACTAATAGTGGAAGACTTCAACACACCACTATCACCACTGGACAAATGTTGGCAGAGGCTGCTTGTTGTTCCCAGTTGCCCAGACTCAAACTAATCACATAGACTTTATTAATTAAAACCTGCTTGGCCAATGACTCTAGCATATTCCTGGCTAGCTCTTACATATTAAATTAACCCATTTCTATTATTTTATATTTTCCCAGGAGCAAGGTTCTGGCTGGTAGCTTGCATCTTTTTCCTCCAGCGGCTACATGGCATCTCTTTGACTCTGTCTACTCTCTCCTCCTCTATCTGTTTGGAATTCCTGCCATGTATTATTCTGCTCTGCAATTGGCCCAAAGCAGCTTCTTTATTAAGCAATGGTATTCACAGCATACAGAAGGAATTCCACATCAGACAAGTTTGCCAGAAAGAAACTTAGCAGAGAAATGAGGGAGCTAATAAATGCATGACTCAAATCAACTAAACAGACATCTATAGAACATTCCATCCAAACATAAAAGAGTATACCCTCTTCTCAGCACCACATAGAACTTTCTTTGTGACTTAACAACTATGGGAACCGGGTAGGACAGAAATTTAGACAACACTACGGTAGAGCTACAGTACTAAAAACAGCCCAATATTGTCATTAAAAAACATGGTGATCCGATATGATATATGGGGTTATTCCAAATTTCTTGTATCTGTTGAGGTTTGCTTTGTTACCTAGTACATGGTCAATTTTTGAGAAGGATCTCTGTGAGTTTGAGGCCAGCCTGGTCTACAAGAGCTAGGTCTAGGAGAGGCTTCAAAGCTACATAGAAACCCTGTCTTGAAAAAAAAATAACAAAAAACAAAACAAAACAGAAAACGTAACTTGCTCATCCATTTGTCCCAGGCCCACTATACAATTCACACCATAGAAGAGGCTAAAAGAAGCAGTACTTGATTTTAAACAACTGTTCTTCCAAGGAGAGTTATATCAAGATCTAATTAAGTCAAACTCTAATATCCACATACATGTGTGTATGTGTGTGTTCATGTATGCTTTCTCCTATTAAATTATGAGCCACTGAAGTTTCTAAAAGTAGCCATTATTTTCTGTCTTATCAGTGTTTAAGTGTAGAAAGCCCAAATGTGCAGGTCATATCAATAGAGGCAAGGGCTAAGACTGCTGATCTTGGCAATGAGTTGGAGGTTTGGGCCTTCATTTCTTCTTTCAAATCATCACAATAGTTCCAAATTGTCATTGTTAGATGACATATCTCATCCTACTAAAGCCATATCTCAATCCTATGTTCTGTCAAACACATCTCAGGATAACCTGTAATAGCCCAAGGTGTTGAGGGACCCATGATCCATTCAGGTTTCCAAGCATGATTCCATGAAGAAAATGCAGTTTCCTGCTTCTGCTTGATAACTTCACTTTACCTCACTTGCTGCTAATATCTGATACCTAGGAATCATGGGCTTCCTAGGGAGCTGTAATCAAGGACTACAAGCTCCTTGCTGAGAAACACATTAGTATTGTTTCTAAAATTGATGTATGATGTGTATTATCATTGCATAAGTATTAGACTTGCCTTGATTCTGTCTTTTTGCAATAGATACACCTGCTGCCATGTTCCTTTGAGCTAAGCCATAAAAAACAGCCACATGAGTAGTTTTCCCAAAATTCTTTTTTCAAAACAAAATTGCATCAAATAATTTAAGTGGCATAATTACAAAGTATGCATTGAGGAAGAGTTCATGCCTCTCTAAAAATGTTAATTATGGTCTTCTTGTTCTCTACCGTAGATTTTGTTATGAATTTGATTTTCCTCTTGCTGACTCTTTTGATTATGCATAAATAGGATATAATATATGAGTGTAAGGTTATCATATACAAACATGGTGAAAACCTTTGTAACTCTAGTGCATGGTGTCTTCAGCAGTCCTCTCACAACAAAATGCAAATGTGGACCAAAATAAGCCGTTTACCTTTTAGTACATACCTAGTCTATTCCTCTCATGACATGCTACAGAATAGGGAAAAATAATTAGTCCTGATAATTTCTAGCTAAAAGGTAACTTTTTAATCTATTTCTTCTGCAGGTGAGTTCACCCTTAGTGCTACTGTTGCTATCTTGGCCTTCTGCTTCAGCCTCATCTTCCGGCTGCTCAATTCCAACTTGGAAACAAATCCTGCAACCAAAACTTTATCCTTAGGAGAGAATATAATCATCTTAGTAATGCTGGTCTATATCATAAATATTTTGTTTTCCCTCAAGATTCACAGTAGGAGGACTCACTAAAAACTGCAATTTTAAAAAGAGTCTGGAAATTGACTTTCTTTCTTTATTCTAAGAGGCTGTTATAGCAAGAGGACCCCAGCCTGAAACTCTGAATGTGCCTCAGAGTGTATGATAAACAGCTAATTACCTGTCAGTTACCATAGCAATGTTTACGGGAAGACTGAAAAGCTCTCCGTGCCCTGCTACCCTGTCTGAGAGAGGAAAACCCACATGATTTCATCTTTTTTGTCCCCAGTGAAGCTGCTGGCAGCAATTTTAGAATGTTCTTCACTTGGCAAATCCTTATATGGTCAATTTAGCTTCTGGGCTTTGCACAAAGACTGTTGATCTGCCTCAGAGGACGGGGTAAAGCAGACTTCAAGGAGCTGTGAGAATCTAAAACAATGGACCCGGAAGAGTTGTTCTATTCATAACAGACCAAATTGCACTGCTCCCTCATGGAGCCATCTTCAAGGCCCTCTTCCTAGGCCCACGAATTTCCCAAACAAACATCTATTGCTTGTTGGGGAAACATGGTTCTTTTTCTTTCAACACGTGGTTTTGAGCTCTTGCCATGGGGCAGCCCAATACACCCTAAAGGGAACCATAGTAAACAGGAGTCAAGGTAGACAGATGGAATGTTTTAGACATATATACAAGTATCCAATTCCAACAGGCTGTAAAACACCATGTTAGATCATGTTTCAAAAAGATAACTACAACAGAATCTCCCTAGAGGATGCGCTTCTGAAATGGCACCATGCTAGATTTCTCCTATCCAATGTTGTCTCCCCTTGATCTCTGGTTGTGCATTGTGATTTGGAACTCTAGACAGCGAAAATACTATGTGTTTGCATTCTACCTTCTGAGGATGTTTGCTTTTGGGCTCAGCCACCTTACAAAAAAAATAATAAGGTATTACAGGTAGTCACTGCTTGATGTCATATACTGACTATCAGTAGAAGGCTTGTTTTCCATATTATGGAACTTCACTCATTGGGCACTCCCAAGCCCTAACTCTTCTCAGCTGTAGCCACAGTCAGCAGATAATGAAGATAAACTGTCTTCTGTGTGCCCAGCCTAAAATTCTGATCAGTGTTGACTTGCTATCGAGATTTATTTTTATGGAGTATATACCCTTTCTCCCACTGAGGCAATGTTTTAAATAGGCCTTAAGCATTTTAAGCAGATAAGTACAGAATCAACTTAATTTTAGAAAGATCATTCTAGTTTTGCAATATGGAAAACATTAGCAAAGGTAAACCTTTTAAAGAGAAAGACACAGAAAAAATATATGAGTGGGCTAGACCAGAATGATAGTATAGGACATTTAGATAATAATTAAAGAATAACATGGGAGCCAAAATCTCCATGTTCTATAAAGGTGGACAGCGGAGCATAGGAAAAAAGGTTGTGATAGTGTCCCTCTCCTGAAAACCAGGCATCAGGTGACATCTTTAGCTGTGATAGAAGATACTAGAAAAGGAGCCTCACATTTAATTGGAGCAGCATATCGGAAATAGGAAGTAAATATGAAATATAAAAACAAAAAACCCTGCTGTAAGATTTTCCATCATCAAGGAAGTCAACTAGACACTTTCAAAAGGCAGCCTTTGGGGCTAGAGAGATAGCTCAGCAGTTAAGAGAGTACTGGAGCTTCAGAGAACACACATTTAGTTCTAGCACCCATGAAAACTGCCCAAATCATCAGTTGCAGGGATTCTGACACCTGACTTCTACAAGCACTTGAACTCACACACACACACACACACACACACACACACACACATGCATGGGGAGTTGGGGAGTCATATAAATAAACATAATAAAAGTAAATCTTTAAAATGGCAACTCTTATTCTAGACTAGGTAAACACTTCATAATAATTAAGACCAGAGAAAATTCCAGATGTCAAGTGTGAGTTAATTCTGGGTTCAAAACTTAGGCGTAACTAAGTTGTATTTTCTCAAAGCTACACTTCTAAAAAAGTAAAAATCAGTTTTTTAAACAGTGAAGTCTCCAATGGTGACCAGCTAAGATGTTTCAGAACACAACTTCGCAAATTGTTTGAAATAAAATTCTCGCCACGCAACTGCTCATTTGAACCTAACTCAAATTAAGTGAATGTTCTTCCAAATCAACTTGACACAAGTTCTGTGTCACACAAAAACAACAAACCGTCATGATGTCCAGCTTGCATAGCCCAAGTTGTATAATTCTATCCAGTATATACTTGGCACTTGGTGAATATAGAGTTTTTAGATGCTGTGAACATGATCACTGTCTACCCCGAATTACATTCTGTCGTGGATATATATTAGTAATCCGAGTAACTTTGTAATCAAAGAAAGCTGAGTTCTTTACTGAAAAGCTTTTTATACCCTTAATCCTTGCATATCCTTAATAGGAGACTAGAGTAAGCAAGCTTATCCATATTGCTAATGAAGAGACACTGTTTCTTCTGGGGTCTAGTTCAATAGTAACAATGGTTTAAAGAAAACCTTTGTAAATTATACAATTTGCTTCCTTTTCCCTGGCTGTAATATTTGGGGAGAGAAGAAATGGTACCAAAACTGACTCTGAACTTGACACTCATGGGTGCCAGCAGAGGAGAAAGGGCACCATTATGCTAATGCACATTAGCTACTTTGCCCCATTATGCAGTTGTTTAGAAGTTTTGATTAATGGAAGCATTATTAGAAACAACAGCACTGGGTTCTTTTCCAAACAGGCAGCACTTTACTCCTAAAGGTGGATGCATTAATCTTTCTTATTTTGTTTACCTTTTTTTCCTTCTTTATAAATGCTTCCCCATGTACCATTTCTACAATGGAAAGTCGTTTGGATTAATTTACCTACCAGAAAATATCCTTAACTAGTGAGATGTGCATAAGATTTATCGATTTACGTATAATTAATATAGAGAAAATGGTGCATAAACACTTATAATATGCATAGACACTTGCAGTATGCCTAGCCCAATAGAGTCAGAGAAAACTAGTTCAAATAGTTTTTACAAGGACTCATAGTTCTTGAAAAGCTAGGAATTGAGAACACAGAACTGTTACTGAGTATGTTTCCTGGACAAACCTGAAAATGAAAAATAGTGACTTAAATTGAGGTACAAGGAAAGGAACACTTAGCTGTGACTTTAGCTACCAGGACTACTAGTGAGAAACAGAACTTGTGAAGTAGTAGACTGTGCAGATAAGTACTGTAAGTGAAATCAGAGAATAAAAGATCTGGGTAAACCTTAGAAATGACCCACAGTGGTATATTTGTATAAAAATTGAAAAATGTAAGCCTTCTTTGACACAATTTGGGGGGGAAGTCTGGGATCATTCAAACTAAAATACAAGCTGAAGGTAAAAATGTATTCTGATGTTCAGAGGAATTCCATTACCCTTCTATCACTGCTATTTGAAAGGATTCGATAACCCCCACTAACTTCCTTGAATTGGTCTTACTCCTTCCTTTTTCATCTTGGTAAATGTCACATAGAACAGAGAACATCCTCAACCAACTGCTCATCCTTAAGTTCTCATGGCTTTCTTCAGTCCACCTTTAACCCCTCTAGGTTCAGCTGCCAAAATACACAAGTCAAACAATGTTATCACCAGCAACGCCACCAAACCGCATCTCTTTTTCAGAATATTTTCCCTTTGTCTCCCTGCCTATGTGTCCTCTGGACAAGCCATAATCCACATATAATCAAAATTATATTCTCAACACATGTAACTTTTAAAAAAAGTTTAAAAATAGGCTTATTGTGTTGTTTGTTAATTTTCATGTAGTAAATATTCCCATAACTATGCACAGATTACTAAAGCCTTTCTTTTTTTTCCTTTTTTATTTTCTATTTCTTTTTTTAAAAAAGAAAACAAACTATCTTTTTTCATTTTACATACCAATCCCAGTTCCCACTCCCTCTCCTCCTCCCATTCCTTCCACCTATTCTCCCAATCTTACCTCCCATCCACTCCTCAGAGAGGGTAAGTCATATTGCTTTGGGGAAGGTCCAAAGCCCTCCCTGCTATATCTAGGCTGAGCAAGGTTTCCATCCAAAGAGAATGGGTTCCAAAAAAGCCAGTACAAACAATAAGGATAAATCCTGGTGCCACTGCCAGTGATGTAGTAATGAGGAGTGGGCGGGCAGCCTTCCCAGCTCCCAGCCACCCGGCACAGAGCCCCTTGTTCCATCCTACCCAGCTAGCTTATACCCGAAATAATTACACAGAAACTGTATTCATTGAAATGCTACCTGGCCCATTATATCTAGCCTCTTCTTGGCTAACTCTCACATCTTGCTTTAACCCATATCTAGTAATCTGTGTACCACCACTGGGTCGTGGCTTACCCGGAAGATTCTAACCTATGTCCATTTCAAGCCAGAGATTCATTGTGTCTGCCACACTACCTTCTTCCCAGCATTCTGTTCTGTCTACTCCGCCCACCAAAGGGCTGCCCTATCAAAAGGCCAAGGCAGACTCTTTATTAACCAATGAAAGCAACCCAAATACAGAAGGACCTCCTATACCACAGTGGCCCCTCAGTCTTCCCCAGCCATACAACTGTCACCCACAGTCAGAGGGACTAGTTTGGATCTGTGCTGTTTCCTTCCCTGTCCGGTTGGAATTGGTGAGCTCCCATTAGCTCAGGTAGACTGTTTCAGTGGGTGTACCCATCATGGTCTTGACCTCTTTGCTCATATCCTCACTCTTTTCACTCTTCAACCAGACTTTGGGAGCTCAGTCCAGTGCTCCAGTGCGGATCTCTGCTTCTTTTTCCATAAGTTGCTGGATGAAGGTCTATGGTGACATTTAAGATATTCATCAGTCTGACTACAGGACAAGGCTAGTTCAAGCACTCTCTCCTCTATTGTTTAAGGTCTTTGCTGGGGTCATCCTTGTGGATTCTAGGGAATTTCTCTAGGTTTCTTGCTAATCCCCTAATGTAAAGCCTAACTTTAAGCTAATACTATTGGAAGTATAATTTGAAAAAACAAAACAAACAAAAGTGAGCTAACTCCATTCTCAAAAACTGTGCTAATATAGCATTGCATGTAATCAAAGAATTGGATTATAATTGATAAGAAATTGTACTTAGGTATAAGTTAAAAAGACAGAGAGCTTTCTTTTGTTGTTTTAAGGCAGAATCTTACTAAATAACCTGGGGTCGTCTTGAACTCATGATCCTCCAGCTTCAACCTTAAAGATTGCTGAGATTACAGGAGTAGACTTCCATGTAGGGCTTGAGAGAGAGACTACCTGTTCTGTAAATGAGAAACTGGAGAGAGAATACATTCCAGCATTGCTAGCTTCAGTTACTCAAATGTTGTGTTAAGAATTTTGCTTTCATCATTTATCTTTTTCATTATTTATTAAAAAAATCCTTGAAAGCTCATTTTCTATCTCTCAGACACTATCCTGAATGCTGAGAAAAATCGGCATAGCTCTATATTCATGAATTTATAATCTAGTGGTAGTCAATAATCATAACAAGGACCATAAAGGAAAATCAAGACAGTGAGATAAAGGAGTCATGGGATATTTTACAACTCTCTGTAATAGACTGAGATCTGTAAACAGGAGGCAAGCTGCATTCCCTAAAAGGCCCAGCAGGTAAACAGGTATTGGAACTGGAGCACATAGGCATTTTAAGGCTCAAGATCTCTGTGAGGAGAACCAAGTGAGTGGGACACTAGGAAAAGAGATTCAAAAAGGAAAGAAACCTTACAGGAATGACCCTGTAGTCACCGTGAGTAATTTTGATTTTATTTTGAAATGGATGCAAAACCATTGGAGGTCTTGAACAATGAAGCATGATGACTTGAACTATATTTCAGAAGACCTCCTCTACCAGGCAGTGTTGTGTACAGAGAGCAAGGAATCATTTAGGGGGTGGTAGTTGGAAAAGAAGTGAAGAATGAAGGTGGTTTCAACTGGGATAAAGCTGCAGATCTGAAGGAAGGTAGGCAGATTTTTGTCTGAGGAGACTTGATGCGCAAGACATGTGGTGTCTAGAAAGAAGAAAGTCATATTTGATGTTTCTGTGACCTAAGCAGAAATAAATATTCATGTGTGCACATTTTTGAGATAAAAAAGTAACAGACTACCTCAGGGAAGAAATAAGGGATGATTATAGAAAGATAGTAATTATTCATGAATGGAAATACAATGTTTAAAGCCATGGGCACAGAATATAAATCAGAGGGAAATCTAAGACCAAATTCTCTTTGAGAAGCAGAAAGCTTAGTCACACAGATGAGAAGTAAATGGCGATTATAAAGTAGATGTTCTGAAAGTCATCTCAAGTCAAAATGTCAGACAGATGGTCTAGGCCCAGGAAGGAATTTTTTTATCCATATATCTTTACATACAAGGGTTCATTGCAAGGAAGTGGTCAGGTTTGAGGTCTCTAGTGTCTGATATACTACTGATGCTGGGCTTTTGAAAATTAAAAGTGTGTGAGCCCTGTGTAGACTTTAGAGAGGAGAGAAACAAGAATAGAGATGCTCTTAAACTCCTTGAGTGAATCTAGTGTATACCACAGGCTGAGAACAACTGATCTAGAAAGTTCCAATAAAGAAAAGGTGAACTTTAGAAGAAAAATACCAGACAGATAGGAATGATGGTCAGCGTCAAAGATTACTGGGACATTGGATAAAATGAGAGCATGACAAGGGTGATTACAGCATGGTGATGGTGTCATAGTTCTGACAGGTGAGGGCTAAAGAGGAAATGGGATAACAGGAGAAAGAAACAAGGAACAGAGAAAATAGTTTGATGGAAACAGACAAAAAGGAAGAATTTCAGGAAGATGTAGGAATTAGGGAATGTTTCCCTTTGTTTGTTTGTTTGGTTTTTCAGTCAACAAAGATTGCAGGCAATGACACAGTAAGCAGGGTATTGATGGTGATAGAGGACTGAACTCTGGTGTAAACTCAGGAGTAAGCCCTGTGACTTGAGATCATAAGCAGACTGCTATTGTAATTAAGGCAAGGAAGCTACATAGCCATGAAAGGAGGAAGGTGGATCGACAGAGCTGTGGGAAGTTCTGCTGCTTATATTTTCACAATGAAATAAAAATCTGGCTCATTGAATGAAATTGATTAGGTAAGGAAACTTTAAAAACTTGAAGGGGAAGGGGAAAGTTTGAGGTGGATCTCTCAGAAAACAAGAGAATAGGATGACCAAGGAAGTATATTAGAAATGCCAGGCATTGGCAAAGCCTCGTAGAGATTGTCAGCCACTTTTCTGTTTTTATTGTATCGAGGCTCAATCCTGTTTGTGCCAACATGACTCCCTGCTTCTCTTGTCTTATCTCCAGCCACCTGAGAAAAATCCAGAGAAGTAAAACCTATCTCTCAATAGTTCCAGAAATGAATCTCAGTGTATTTGACTATAGCCTTTGTTTGGCCTTGATCTCAACACTCTGGTCATGGGATGCCCTG
The DNA here is from genome assembly GCA_004026605.1 of Ondatra zibethicus. Classification (NCBI taxonomy): domain Eukaryota; kingdom Metazoa; phylum Chordata; class Mammalia; order Rodentia; family Cricetidae; genus Ondatra; species Ondatra zibethicus. The sequence continues at coordinate 1,362 of PVIU01012555.1, read as the reverse complement.
CTAGGTCATGCAAATATCCTAAACGGATGCAGAAGACTTGTCAGACCATTCACCAAGGTTATAAAGGAAATGCTCAGGCTGGAGAGATGGTTCATTTGGTAAAGTATGTGCCACACAAGCATGAGGACTTAAGTGTCCATCCCCAGGGAGCTTCTTTAATCACTGTGCTGAGAAACAGGCAACTCCCTGGAGCTCTCGGCCTATCCAGCCTAGGCGAATCAATGAGCTGTGGGAACAGCAAGAGAAAAACATCTGCCATACAGACTAAGTTGGAAAGCACCCATGCATGCACACTGATGCCTGTGTGTCTCCCCACCCACAGATAAATAAACAATAAATAGGAAAAAATGAAGAGAAATGGTGACTTACCATAGGCAATCATAATATATATTCCATTTGAGTCACAAATAAATGTTATGCCGTCGAAACAGCCAGTATAACCTACTGCATAGTGCCACCATTTTCACTTGCTGGAAAGGTTGTAAAGAGTGGAGTATCATAAATGACCTCTAAGAGTCTTTTCAGGCTAATAATCTGTAATTCTCTAGCTTTATAGTCCCCAAGCTTGAGTTGGGGAAAGGAGCAATTCTGCCATCCAATTACTGATGATTTTCACAAAGTCTCTAGGTTATTCACATGCTGAACAGACTCAGTGTGTTTGCACCCTGCTTCTGGCACGCACGTTGTTTCTGCCACCCTGCCATATATTTATTGTACAAATGCTATTATCTCTGGATGTTTTTCCTACACTTGTCATACTTCACTGAATTTTCCTTAGAGCTTCTCTTATTTAAAAGAAAATAAGATCTATTTTTAACACATTTTCCATCATTATTCTAAAACACAATTCACTTTTTATCTAATTCTGACTAGATATGTTTTTTAAAAAAAAATGTTCCACCCTAACAATTTTTGTCATGGATTTATATTCTCAGTGTCTGTGCATTCACATATGTTGCTATGGTAATCGTATAAAATTATTCCAAATCTTCAGGCTTCCGTGAAACTTTGTATGCAGGATTTGGAAATAGCATTTTTGCAAACTGAACAATTAATAAATCAAGGAAACACAGACTCTTAACAAGTGTATGATGGGACAAAACAAATAAGCAAACAGGAATAAAAGATCATTGCCCTAGTATGGCTAGACATTCCTTGTGAAGCCGTTAAAGCTTCAGAACTAAGTGACTATGATCTGGGTCTAAAATATTTATATCTGATGCCCTTCTCAGACTCCTTGGGTTTAGAAAGCAGCATTGACCTTGGTTCTTATTCTCCGTCCCTATACCAGAAGAGAGGGTGTATTTATTTATTCCCTAAAACAAGGAAGCTCCAGGCTGGTTGACTTCTCTGCAGGACACA
>PVIU01012554.1:0-59530 GCA_004026605.1 Ondatra zibethicus | reverse complement strand
TGCCGCTACCCTCAGTGGACCCCAGCACCCCCTAGGCTCTGCCGCTACCCTCAGTGGACTTCCCTCTGAGGGGCCCAGGACACAGGCTGTCCTCTCACAACACTATGGCTTTCCTTTTCCTAGAAAAAAAGGCCATCTCATCCTTCAAACTTGTATACTTTTGTAAACATTTTATTTTTTTATTTTTATGTATGTGTATGAGTGTTTTATTCACACGTGTGTCTGTGCGCCACATGCATGTCTGGTGCCTTCATTTAGAGTGCCAGAACTCTAAATGGTTTTGAGCTGCCATGTGGATTTGGGGGATTAAACCCAGGTTCTTGGAAATGCTTTTAAGAGCTGAGCCATCTCTCAAGTGCCAGTTGTATAATTTTTTTATTATTACTTTATTATAGGTGTGTGAATGATGGAGGTCAGGGCACAACTTTGGGAAGTCAGTTCTCTCCTTCGCCTTCACGTGAGTTCCAAGTATGAACCAAGGTCATCAGGGCTCTGTAGCAAGCACCCTTAACCACTAAGCCACCTAACTGACTCTTGCTGAAATCTTTATTTACAAAGGGAGATTTGTTTAACTTAAGTAGCACAATATACTCAAAGAAATACTATTAGTAGTATTGACGGTTTCTTGGAATCTAGGTCAAAGATGCAGCTCTACCTAAATGTACCAGGCACAGAGTTTGATTCCTAGGGAGCCACAGCTTCCAAGTTCCAAATTTGCCCTTACTAGCTGCATGGCTTTAAGCAAGTCATGTAACTCTGTGGGCCTTGAGTCCATCTTCTCTATAAGTGGTGTTATATGCCTAATATGAGGACAGAATGAATTAATTCAGAATAGTGGTCTACGGTACAGAGGTCAAAATATTCTTGACTTGGTCAACTCAGTCTATTTTATTTTTTCTCAGCACCAAAACTTCTCAATAAGATTTTATTGTCTCATTACTAGAGAAATTTTGTAAACACTGGGAAATGTACTCATCTACACAGGAGACATTCAATAAAGATTTTTTTTGTAATTTATTTGTTTTTATTTTTAAGTGCATTTGTGTTTTGCCTGAATGTATGTCTATGTGAGGATGTTGAATCCCCTGGAAATTGAGTTACAGACAGTTGTGAGCTGCCATGTGGGTCCTGGGAGTTGAACTCGCGTCCTCTGGAAGAGCATTCAGTGCTCTTAACCACTGAGCCATCTCTCCAGCTCCCAATAAAGACTGTTTTACAAAACTCTCTGAAAAGGCATATATCTAATATACAATATCCAAACCTGGTGTGGTGGTGCACACCTATAATACCAGCACTTAGAAAGTGGGAGCAGGAGACCAAGACCTCCCTCCAGTACACAGCAAATCTGAGGCCAACCTAGGCTAAATGAGACCCTGTCTCAAGAAAACAAATCCCACAAAAGAATAAGTATTCAAAGTATGAGTCCAAAGTCCCTACCTTTCCACTACAAACCATTTCATAAATGTGTCAGAGATTTTGCAAGAGCAAAAATAGATTGATTACAGGATGATAAAAATTAAAGACACAAGGAACAGTGGAGAGCCAACATTCTAAGGCTAATACACCAGAAACTATCTTCCAGCTCACGCTGCCTAATGGACCCGTTTCCATTTCCTTAAAGAGAATAAAATGAGCCTAGCTATGGGAGCACACATAGCACCCAGGAGCGAACGGCAAGTGGGTCTCTGTGAGTCTGAGGTCAGTCTGGTCTACACAGAGCATTCCAGAACAGCCGGGACTGTACAGAGAGACGTCTATCTAAAACAAAAACAAACAAACAAATATGAGGCAGATCATTTCTGAAGTGCCTTCCAACTCAAATTTCAAAATGACCATAAACCAAATATTAGAGAGATTTTTTGTTAATTGCCCCTATGCCCCCCCCCCTCCGGCCCCGGGAGGTAGAGAAGGATTTGAGACAGGTTTCTTCTATGTAACCTAGCCTGGCCGTGAACTCCCAATCCTACCACAGCCTTTCCAATGACGTGATTACAGACGCACAACCCTACGCTTCTAACTCAACAATATACATCAGAAAAGACAGGGAAGCTTAGCAGGCACACTCCCACAGCTCTCAAAGGGTTTCACCCTTTGCTCAAGGAACAGTAAATCTACTTTAAAAGTTAGGTAAGTCAATGTAGCAAGTGACAACATATTCCATGCGTAAGGAGAAAGGAAGCTCACACAAACTCCAATCTGTGGGCCAAAAAATCACCATGACATCCAGGGTGACTGGAAGTGACGTGAAATATGTTTCTAACCAGGCTAAGCACTGCCAAGAAAGAGAAATAAATGCAGAGGGTGCGTTTCCCACACAGTATATAGTGGTGCCATACAGTTTAAACAGGCTTTCGGCTCACACTTGTGGACTCTTAACGATCCTGACATAGCACAGGTCTTAACTATTCAAACAGCAATCCACGACGTCCCTTCAAAGTCGGTGCAAAGATAGCAAAGGAGCACGTGAACTGTAGAACTCTTACAAGCTGTCTAGAACGCGACGGGAGAAGCCAGCTCGGCCAGACGCCGGGATCCCAGCACCCGCAGAGGGTTGCTCTCGGTCGGAAGGCCATGCCCGCCCGGAAGAGCTCAGGCGAGAGCCCTGGAGCGCGAGCCTTCTCCCAGGGATGCCGGTGCCAGGACGGAGTGTGAGCACAGCCGGCTCGGATATGCGGCCTGGGGCAGCCGGGATGCACCGCGGGTGTCGCCTGGGAACCCGGGGCAGCCAGGCCCGGGCAAGCCCGGCACTGCTCACCTTCAGCGTCCACAGCAGTTGCTGCGGGGGCCGCCGCCAATGTCGCCTGGCCGCCACCGTCCCGGCCCACAGCCCCGCCATTGTCGACCCAGCACACCGGCCGGCCGCTGACCTCTCACCCCTGTCTAGGGGCGGGGAAGGGGAGCGTCCGGGATACGGCCAATCAGGAGCCTCGGGTCCTGAGCTCCGCCCGCGGATCGCAGGCGCGCGTTAGGACCCGGAGGGAGCCGACCACGATGCTCCCACGACCGCGGCTGCCCGAGCTGAAAAAGCTGGCTTAGAGCCCACACTCGGCGGCCACAGCTCCACCGCTAGCCAATCGGGTGCATCCGTGCCCCTTTTAATTTCTTGCTGTGTATTTTAAAGCAAATCTCACCTGTAAACACCTCTGTATCAGAACGGACGCTCAATTACTTTGCCTGCCCTACGGAATCAATTTGAAAGGGTCACGGAGTCAGGCTGCAGCAGGAAAGAGAGGTTTGCGGACAGCAGAGAAGCAGCAAGCTCTCTGAGTAGGATCATTAAGGCAAAGGATTACCTGTTGCAGGAGCGCCAGAGGCTAAACCCATTTTCCTAGTTAGGAAACCCTCTCTCGCTACGACTTTCACCACCGTTTTTGCTCTTTGCATTCGTTGTTAGGTTTTGTTTTTATTACAGAGATTCCTTCGGTGAGAGGGGCCTGTACCAGAAACTACTTGTGTTGTGTCCCAATTTTGTAAGAAAGTTGGCCTCGATTTCAGAGATGCGCCTGCCTCTGCTTGTGTCACCACCGCCCAGCAGGGAGTATATTCTCTACACCCTGTTCTTTTCTAAATGAAGACGTGTTAGTGGAATCTGGAACCAGAAGTTAACCACATCATGAACCTGGAATATACTCTGAAGAGCCCAGGTCGCTGACATCACTGCAACCTCCTACTGTATGGTTATGCGAGAATAGCTAATCTTTCTTTTATTTAAATCTCTGACATTGTGCTCGCTTCGGCAGCACATATACTAAAATTGGGACGATACAGAGAAGATTAGCATGGCCCCTGCGCAAGGATGACACGCAAATTCGTGAAGCGTTCCATAGTTTTTTTTTTGGGGGGGGGAAATCCTAGTCTATTTGGATGCACACCTTCCTAGGCCGGGATGGAGGGGGGAGGGCCTTGGACTTCCCACAGGGCAGGGCACCATGCCCTCTTTTAAGGAAGCAGGGGGAGGGAGGAGGGGTGGAGGGGACTGGGAGAAGGGGAAGAAAAGTAAATTTTTTTTGAATAGAAAAAAAATAAAAGAATATGGAAAAATAAAATAAATCTCTGACATTTTGTCTGTTATGGCAGCTCATCTCATTAACTTTTCCTACAAACATGTGAACAATGATCATAAATATGAGTAATACCCACCCTAGTTAGGGCACTAATGACAGGCCAGATAAATGACTCCACAGACCCGGCTTTGTGAGCCACTGACTTTAACTGGGGTTACTTAGAACACTGGTAACTGAAGGGTTGCTACCCCACCAAAGAAAAATGCCCCCACCCCAGCAAACCATTGCCATTAGGTATCCTCAGGGAGAGACAGAACCTTCTGAGCCCTACCGACCATTCACAAGAGAACATTAATCGACTCTTTAATTAATGGAACCTTAGTTTATGAGGTCTCATCTGAATAATCACAGATTATTCTGGTTTCAAAAGGGCAACCACCATGTTATGACCAGAGGACAGCATTCCACAACACAGCTAAAACTGTATTCTAACGAGTTCATCATTAAGTCTCCAGAAATAAGGCCCTGCCGTGAGGAAGCTTGAAATGCAGCTTAAAAGAGAGAACCTCAACAATGTGAACCAGGAAGCGAATGGCTCTTTAAGGCTACTGCATGCTTTTGGTAAAACCATCACTTTCAGTATCATAGACAGCATTGATGACTCTGTCACTGATGGAATGCACAATTCTAAGACAATACTTCCAAAGCAAAATTGATCTTTTGAGCTGAATATTGCAAAACCTTACAGGATTTGCGTCATGTGGTTTGTGATGCTTATTATCCCCAAACCATGCTTCCTGTAAGCAATTATCTGAAAACAATTATTCATTATATTTCATCTAAGTGTTTTTAAGATTCAGTTTATGTATGTGAATGCTCTGCCTACATATATATGTGTGTATCACGTGTCCTTGGAAGTCAGAAGATGTTGCCTCCCCTGGAGCTGGAGTTACAATCAGTTGCCAGGCACCACGTGGCTGCAGAGAGTTGAACTCAGGTCCTTTGCAAGAAAAAACAGTTCTCTTAACCACTGAGCCATCTCTCCAGCCCCTTCATCCAATTTTCTATCTGTGACCAGCAGAAAGTAATCCTCAGAGTTGTGAAAGTATATTTAGATCACACTCCAGATTCTAGGTGGTTCTTGAGAAGTCTAATGCCAACTCATTCTTGATCTTCCAATTCTTGTTAGAACCATCCAGCTGATTCTCTACCATTGTTTCTTGGTTATAGAGCAAAAATGAGTTGGATAGTAAAGAAAGTGTGGTGACTTGAAAGAGAGGTCCCCCATAAGTCTCTAGCATTTGACTACTTGGTCCCCAGGTGATGGCTTTTTGAGGAGGATTAGGAGGTACGGCCTTCCTGGAAGAAGTATGTCACTGGAGACAGGCTCTGAGGTAGCTCTCAGTGTTTCCAGTTTGTGGGTGCAGATGTGAGCCCTCAGCCACTGCTTCAGGGCCATGCCTGCCTGCTGCCATGCTCTCTATCAGGATGGAGATGATGGACCATCCTTCTAGAATCATAAACCCTTCCTTCTTTTCTCTTTTCTTCTTTTTCCTACTTCTTTTTATCTATTGGTTGTGTCTTTCATATCATGGATCTCCATCCCATTCATTCCCCTATCCCTTAGTGTCTACCCTCTACTCTTGCAGCCTTCTACCCAAAATAAAATAAAACAAAGTTTAAGAGAAAAAGAAAAAAGAGATGGAGAAAAAGAAAAAATCAGTCTCATTCTGGAAGCTGTAGGGTGGCACAATGAGTCACTTGGTGAACATTTTTATCCATATATCTTTACTTGCAAATTTTCATTGCAAAGAATCACTGGTCTGGTTCCAAGTCTCTTGTTTCTGCTGCACCATCGATGCTGGGCCTTCACTAGAACTCCTCTTGGTTATGTGTTATGGAAATCCTGCAGCTTTGGGTATGCAGAACCAGTCCCGAAACATGCTCCAGGGGATCACAGTCAGGGAGGATGTTGGGGTGGGCCAACTCATAACCCTGGTTCTGGGCCTGGGTTGTTGCAGGGTTGATCAGCCTGCCAGCCCTCCTTTGTCCTCACCACCAGGGTGAGCTCTCCTGCATTGCCCTGGCTAGTTCACCCCTTGCAGCAGTGAGCAAGGGGCAGGATCAGCTCTCCTGCTTTCCCATCCTCAGGGTCAGCTCTACTGTGTTGCCCAGGCATGGCATAGGGGCCACTCTCCCTAGTGCTGCAGCTGCTGAGAGACAGGGCCAGCTCTCCCTGCCTTGTCCTGCCTCAGGCATGGATGGGTATGTGTGTGGGTCTCTCTCCCTGACCCATGCTGTCACATGACAGATGAAATCTTTCCTCATATAAACTGCTTTGGTCATAGTATTTTATCATGGCATTAGAAAAGTCACTAGAACTTTCTAGAGTCCTGAGAAGCCACATCCACAACAAACAGCAAGCTTGCACTGCACTCCACTGGGAGACCACAAACTTTGAACTACATATATTTGGCACTCTATAAATGCAGATTACTAGGAACTCTACCCCATAGCAGTGATATACATTAAAGGCTCTACTTCCCTGATTTAGCCTGGTCAATATACTAAGTAAGCAGAAGAGAAACTGTACGTGATTCTGGTGCGTGAAGGGTAAGCTGAGGCAGAGCCTCAGTTGCCCCTGATGACTATTAGCAATGCTAGACGGAAACCACGTCTCCTAGAATTCTCTTCTCTGATGACTATTAGCAATGCTAGACTGGAACCACGTCTCCTAGAGTTCTCTTCTCTGTTTCCTGGATTAGCATTAACCAAAAGAGCAATCTGAAAACAATTAGACGGCAAAAATCAAGCTGTGACTATCACTCCCACAAAGTTACCACTGTGAGATACAGAACATTGTTTCCTGAAAGTTCTGTTAGTCCACAGTCTCCACTTTGCCTCCAACTGTCTGTTCCAGCTCCTGTCCCTGCTGACCACAAGCCACCATGAGAGACTTAACTGCAGCCCTACAGAAGTGCTAACCATACTGGAGTAACTGTTTCTCACATGATGTCCTTTCTCACATTCCCTATTTAGCAGCCAAACATTCTGATGTTTTTGGTTGCGAGCCTAGCCTTAAACGGCTGAGCCATCTCTCCAGCCCAGTAGCCAAACATTTTGTTCACTTCTGCCAATACTTTGGCAAAAATCACTTTGTCTTCTTTATCTGGTTCTTGTAGAGCAATCTTTGGCATCACTCTAGAAGGAGCTGGAACTTTGTTCTGAAACACTAAATTCCTACCTTAAAATGATACTGCATTCTACCAGTGAATGTAGCATCTTCTGGATACCAGTGGTTAGTGGGTTTTTGCCTTAGCTGTACCCACGCACAACCCTCACCAAATGAGTCTAAACAAGCCAAAGCATCCTCTCAAAGAATTCCATAATAGAGATAAGTAACCTTTTCCTACAAAGGGACACAATAAATAGGTATGGTTTGAAGAGCCACATACTTCTCTACTCAGGTACACTTATTTGTTTTTGTTGTTTGTTTTATTTTTGAGGACTGGGAAAGCCAGGCATGATGACACATACATGTAATAAAGAACTTGGGAGACTGAGCCAGGACCACGGCAAGTTCAAAACCAGCCGGTGATACATAGTGAACTCTTGGCTAATCTGAGCTACAGAGTGACACCCTGTCTCAAAAATCAAACAACGGCAACAAGGTGGTGAGGCAGGGGTTACTTCTCTACTGAGACCTCTCAGGCAGAGGCTCTCGGCTCAGGTATCTAGTTGTGGCATCCATTGCAAGCTCACATAGTTTATTAGTTGCTTTTCTGTTTCTGTGGGAAAACACCAAGACCAAGGTAAGTTATGCAGGGAAGAGTTTACTTGGGCTTATAGTTGCAGAGGGTTGAGTCCTTAGTGGTGGGGAAAGTGATGGGAAAGTACAGCCACAGGCATGACAGCCAGAGTCGGAGGCTGGGAGCTCAAATCCTCAACCTCAAGAACAGAGCAGAGAAAGGAAACCAGAAGCAGGACAAAGCCTCAAGTCCTCAAAGGCCACCCAAAGTGACATACTCCATCCAGCAAGGCTGCACCTCCTAAGCCTGCCCAAACAACACAAACAACTGGGGACCAAGTGTGCTAATGCCTGAGCCTCTGGGGGACAGTGCTTAGTCAAACCGCTACCATTGGCAATGGATTTTGTACCATGGTTTTGTTTGCTTTTAATATTCAGCTTTCTTAAAGGTATATTTTATATATTGTACATTTCCCTCACACCCCATTCCCTCCTTTTTCCTGTCCGTCCCTCTCCTGTTTGTCTTTGTTCCCCTAAACAATTTCACCAATTTTACTTCTGCTTTAATTTAATACACATACATGTATATATATACATATATATATATATTAGATCTTCATATGACTGTATAAATCTATGAACCACAAATGAGAGAAAACATGCAATATTCATCTTTCTAAGACTGGCTTAATTTAATATGATTGTCTCCAATTGTGTCCATTTTCCTGAAAACTATATAATTTCATTCTTCTTTATGGCTAAAAGAATCTATTATATATAATGGATTCTATATAATGAAGTTGATTCCTGGGACCCACATATCATGCATGGGAAGAGAGAACCAACTCTCATAAGTTGTTCTCTGACCTACATACACACAACACAGAGAGAGACAGAGAGAGAGAAATCACATTTTCCTTATCTCTTCCTCATTTAAATGCTGTGAAAGGTAGTATAGTAAACTGGTGTGGAAGTATCTCCGGCATGTTGGCATAGGGTCTTCTAGGTAAACACAAGGAGTGTCATAGTTGTTCATACAGAGGTGTGTTTTTAGTTTTTTGTGGATCTTCCACCCTGACTTCCATAGTGGCTAGAATAGTTTACTTTCCACCAGAAGTTTCTAAGGGTTTCAACTCTTAGCCACAACCACAGCAGCATTTGTTATTGTTGCGTTATTTGCTGTGGTCTTACAAGAGCAATGGAACTTTTTTTTTCCAGGCAATTTCTTTAAGTTCATTCTTAAGCCATTAGAAGATCTTGCCAGTGCTTCTGTTTATGTATGACATGTTAAATTTCTGTTTAAATAAGCTAGACTTCTCTTGTTTGCTGATACAGATTCCTAACAATAAATGAAACTAGTTCAGCACCCTAAATAAACAGTATACATGTACTATTAGGAAGGTCAGAGAGCTGCCTTCTGTAGCAGGCTTTGTCTTTGGGCCGCCCGCTCACAAGTAATGACGTGGAGACTTATATTACTAATTATGAAAGCTCAGTCTTAGCTTAGGCTTGTTCCTAGCTAGTTCTTATAACTTAAATTAACCTGTATCTTTTAAACTATGTTCTTTTACATGGCTCAGTTACCTCTACTCTGCACTGCCCATCCTGCTTCCTCCAAGTCTAGCTGGCAACTCCCTTTTTTCCTCTTCAAGTCCTCTCTGTCCCCAGAAGTCCCACCTAAACTCTTCCTGCCTGGCTAATGGCCATTTAGCTCGTTACTAAACCACTCACAGTGACACATCTTCACACAGTGTAAAGGAATATTTCATTCAATAAGTGCATTTAGTTCATATGTTCCAATGTGGGATTCCCCTCTGTATGCTATGAATATGTTTTATTACTGTTGGTTAAGGAATAAAGCTGCTTCAGCCAATGGCTTAGCAGGGCAAAGCCAGGCAGGAAAGCAGAACAGAAAGAGAGAGAGAGAGAGAGAGAGAGAGAGAGAGAGAGAGAGAGCACAGTCAAAGAGATACCATGTAGCTGCTGAAGGAGAAGGACTAGAACCTTAGGAACCTTTCAAGTAGGCCACAGCCTCATCACGATACACAGATTGATAGAAATGGATTAATTCAAGATGTAAGAGCTAGCTAGGAATACGCTAGAGTAATGGTCAAACAGTGTTGTAATTAAAGTAGTTTCTGTGTGATTATTCAGGTCTGAGTGGCCAGGAAATGAACGAGCAGTCTCCATCTACAATAAAATAGAGAAACGTGATCTACTTTTTCAAGACACCTAGCATTTACCTGTGGAAGGGCTGGCATGACGGCCCTCTAAAGGGACACACCACCAAGTGTGAGAACCTGAGTTTGATTCCTGGAACCCACAACGCGGAAGGAGAGAGCCAGCTCCCACAAACTGTTCTCTGGCCTTCATTTGCATGGCATGACATATGTGTACCAACACAGGTACACACACACACACACACAAAGAATTGTTCTATCTGAAGAGTAAAAAGTAGTGCACTGAAGAAAAATGATAATATTCAGTTGTATTTTTATTTATAATTTTGTGTATGAGCGTTTTGCCTGCATGAATATATGTGCACCGCATTTGCCTAATGCCAGTAGGAGGGCAAAAGACATCAGAGCCTGAGAACTGGAGTTATAGACAATTATTTGGAGTTATAGACAATTATGAGCCACCATGTCAGTGCTGTTAACCGCTGAGCCATCTCTCTAGCCCTGACAACACCATGCAAGCCCCCTTCTAAACAGCCCATGAATGCCTGTCACACTCTCAAATTGTCCCTGAATAACAACCATAGGGGATTCTTGAAGCTATCAATAATCATGCTTTATGTTACAGGACCTTTTTATTCTGACCACAACTTGCTAAATAAGAACATTAACCCAAATATTATAGCAATTTGAAAACTTCCTAGATAAGCTCGAAAGTCCCCAACCCCATCCTCAGCTCTCTGTGCACATGTATTTTCTCGGAAGCAAAGGGGAAACACTTAATGACCACTGTCCTTAACGCAGATGTGTCTAGATGCTCTAAAGCCAATCTACACCAGGAGAACAAGCAACATTGTAAATACTGTTGTTCCGAAGCTACTTGTCTGTTCTTACTAATAGGAGTAGATTAAGGATGAATTTAGCTCTGTGTGTTCCAAAAGATTAAATAGCTACAAAGTGTAAGTTCTGTTTCAGATAAAAGGAGTGGATAAAGTACTATGTAATGAAAATCCCACAGGTGGTCGGAATGTGTATTGTAAAATAACACTTGGTTTTAGGCTCTACTGGAGATGAGACAGTTGATGAAGATGAACATCTAGCTAGCAGCAGAGCAGGGACAACGAGTCTCAGCAGTGTGAGTCCAGACCTTACGTTACCCACCTTGCATGTTTGTGTGCCTATGTGTCTGTGAGTGTATGACTGTGTGTCTCTGTGTGTATGTGTGTGTGTGTGAGTGCATATCTGTGTGTCTGTGTATATCTGTGTGTGTGTGTTTCTGTGCTGTATCTGTATGCCTGAGTGTGTCTGCATGTGTGTGTGTGTAATCTCTGTGTGTGTGTGTGTGTGTGTGTGTGTGTGTGTGTGTGTAGGCAAAAGAACAACCAAGGATGCCCTTCATTCTCCGAAATTGTCTGTCTTATTTTTTGTTTTGGAAACTTTTTTGAGGCAGGGTGTTTCATTTAGAACTTTTTTTTTTTTGAGAAAAAACACAACACACTGGTGTCACACTCCTTTAATCCCAGCACTTGGGAGGCAGCGGTAGGTGGATCTCTGTGAGTTCAAGGCCAGCCTGGTCTACAGAGCAAGTTCCAAGGCAGCCAACACTATGGATGGAGAGATACTCAGAGATTAAGAGAACTTCTTCCTCTTTCAGAGGATCTGAGTTTGGTTCTCAACACCCACATTGTCTCACAACTACCCATAAGTCCAGTTTCAAGGGACCAGAGGCCACCTTCTGACTTCGTTGAGCATCTGGCATGCATGTGGTACATATATACGCATGAAGCAAAGCACTCATACACATAAATAAGTCTAAAAAAGGGTTTTGAAAAAGAATTGACACTAAAAGCCAGATGTGGTATCTCATGTCTGTAATCTTAGCAGTTGAGAAGCTGAAGCAGAATAAATTGCAGTTAGTTTAAGAAGAGTGAAGTGATTACCTTTATTGTTCTAAATAAAACTTGGGAGTCAGATATTGGGGGTAAAAACCTGATAGATTCACAGAGCAATGGACAATCAATCAACTGACCCTTGCCTATCCACCTTCTCGATCAAAAAGATTCCCAATCTTTTTAAGCCCCTCCCTATCACTTCCTGTGTCTCTCTATGCTGATCTGAGCCCACCAAAAACTCTTTGGTTCATTATGGTCAGCCAATTGCTAACTCCACCCTCTGGTTCAAGGTTTAACTTTATTGGCAGTCCTGGAGTGAACAAATCTTCTTCAATGGGTGAGCTTGGGTTACATAGTGAATTCTAATCTATCACTAGAAAGCAAAGTGAGACCCTGTCTCAGAATAAAGAAAAATTTATACTAGATAGGTCCAACTGGAGTATGTAATGATCAATAATTCTATAGATTAATTTCATTGGAATAGGGGTAGCAAGATGGCTGGTAAAATATTACTCGTGGGTGTGTCTGCAAGGGTATCTGCAGAGGTTAGCTTGAGTTGCGAGCCTAAGAAAAGAGCAGTCTCCCCAGTGCAGGCACCACCATTCAATACCTGAAAACCAGAACAGAATTCAAGAGGGTCAAGGAGAACAGATTCCTTGACTGCATAGCTGGGAACTCAATCTTGGCCATCAGTGTTACTGGTTCTCTGGCTTTGAGACCGCTGACCACAGACCTTCAGGCCTTTGGATCTGGCTTGCTTCTTGACTTGCAGAGGGCAGAAAGTGGAATATCTGTCCTCCTTCACTCTAAGTATCAATTCTCATAGTAAATTGATATGGGATTTCCCCCTCCCCTGTATAATATGAATATTACCATTGGCTAATAAAGAAGCTGCTTTGGCCTATGGCAGGACACAATAAAGCTAGGTAGGAAAACTAAACTGAATTCAGGGAGAAAGAAGGTGAAGTCAGGCAGACACCAAGCAGTTTACCAAGAAGAAAGATGTGAGGTAACAAACCATGAACCCCGTGGTAAAATATAAAATAACAGAAATGGGTTAATTTAAGATGTAAGAGCAAGCTAGAAATGTGTCTGAGCCATCGGCCAAACAGTGTTGCTATTAATACAGTTTCTGTGTGATTATACAGGTCTGGGCAACCAGGAACTAATGAGCAGTCTCCGTGTACAGTAAATCTCCTCTTATGTGTACATGCATCTCTCCTGTTGGTTGTGTGTCCATAGCACCCTCATACAGAACCTGAAAGACCTCAGAGAGTGATTATGGTAGTCACCCTCCTATCGCTGTGAAAAGATACCATGACTGAGACGGCTTTAAGAGGAAGCTTTTCAGTGGAGACTTGCTTAACGTTTCAGAGGGTCAGTCCATGTTCATCACGACAGGAAGTATGGTGGCAAGCAGGTGTGCATGGCGCCGGAGCAGTAGCTGAAAGATTGCATCCTGATTTGTTGGCAGCAGGTAGAGAGAGCAAAATCAGGCCTGACAAGGGCTTCTGAAACCTCAAAACCTAGCCCCAATGACACACTTCCTCCAACAATGCCACATCTTTCCTAAATAGTCCACCTACTGGGAACCAAACATTCAAATATAGAAGCCTATGGGGGTCATTCTCATTCAAATCACCACAGTTATCTACACAGACCTAAATCTCTATGTAAACTATATTTCAAGTTGCTGCTAAAGACTTAGACCAAAAGGAACAGAAACAGAAATTTATATTCCTGTGCCTCAATTTCTAGTTCACACACTGGCATCTGTTCTCCATGATGTCTTCCAACCCATTCGATGCCAAGGAAAGAACTGGGCATGTGTCAACACTTGTGCCTCATATTTCACCTTCAAGATCTCATCCACGCTAACAATTACTCAAGAGATGGTTTGCTGTCCTCTTTTTGTAGGTGAGGCAACTTCTTGGGTAGGCAAGGAACTGTCCTAAAGTTCACAAGCTGAGCCAGAATGCCAATCCCACTGCCTAACTCTATAGCTACAAAAGCAGCCATCTCGGAAAGAAAGAGAAACACATTTACCCAGGGTAGGAAAGCCTTCTAGTTGTCTGGGAAGATAGCCAGAGAGAAGTCTTGCTAGAAAGACAGCATTAAATAATGACAAGTCAAGGGTAAGGTGACCAAGTGCCCCTGTTTCAGCACAGAAAGTCCAATATCTCCATCAAATTAACAAACCACATCTGTGAAAACCATTAGGTAATACAAAGGGCTGGAGATGTAGCTCAGCTAGTAGAGCATTTGTCTAATATGCATGAAGTCCTATTTTGATGCCCAGGACTGCAGAACCTAGATGTGGATGTCTGTGATTATAATCCAAGCACTTGGGATGGGGAGGCAAGGAGGTCAAAAGTTTAATACTATGTTTGGCTACACAACACATTCAAGGCCAGCCTGGACTTGATGAGACCATTTATAAATAAATGAATAACCCAAAGAAATAAGAAAGGCTGTTTAAATTATTTGCTTGCTTCCTACTGGTTTATGGATCTCCAAGACTCCCTCACTTTCAAGGACTGACTAGAAAGCTCTTGAACCTGCATAGACTTGTGCTCACAGCCATGATGTAGAACAGTGATGTAAAGTGCACTAGTAGTGACCCATGGGCAGCTTCCTCAGTATGCTCTCTCCTCCACATGGGTCTGCTCAAGCTATTAAAGCGCTTCAGGATAGAGTAGCTTACCCAACAGACATACATATTTTACAGTTCTGGAGGCTAAAAGGTAAAGGATTAGGATGAAGACAGAAGTGTCTGTCCTGCCTGGTCCTGCAACAATTCAGTCCCAAAGAAACACACAGAGGCTTACATTAATTATAAACTGTTTGACCTATTAGCTCAGGCATATTATTAACTAGTTCTTACACCTTAAATTAACTCGTAATTCTTATCTATGTTTTGCCACGTGGCTTGGTACCTTTTCTCAGTGAGGCATTTTCATCTTGCTTCCACGGCATCTGGGTGATGGCTACAGACTGAGTCTTTCCCCTTCCCAGAATTCTCCTAGTCTTGTTGCCCCGCCTATACTTTCTGCCTGCCTATCAGCCAATCAGCATTTTATTAAACCAACACACGTGACAAATCTTTACAGTGTACAAGAGCATTCTACCACAGAATTAAGGTGCCAGATTATTGGGCTCTGGGCAAGGGCTCTCTTCCCTGGATTGTAGATGGCAGCTTTGTGAGGGTGTCCTCACATGGCCCTCCACCATCTGTGTACATGACAAACTGACAGCATGTGATTACCTTTCTACCTGTCTCACAGCCTTCTTCTTCCCTTGACCTTCCCAATGCTCAGATTTTAGGCATGATGCAATAGGACCCTGTTCCTCCCATCTTCTCTCATACAGATATTACTGACATTTGATCAGGGACCCACTTTTAGGATTTCTTTTTACCTGAATTACTTCTATTTTATTTTATTGGTTTTTCAAGAGAGGATTCCTCCTCCCTCAGCCCTGGCTGTCCTAGAAATCTCTATGTAGACCAGGCTGGCCTCAGCCTCAGGGATCTGCCAGCCTCTGCCTCCTTAGTGCTGGGATTAAAGGGGTGTACCACCACTGCCTGGCAGCTGATCCCTTCTTTATTTCCTTCCTTCCTTCTTTCTTCCTATCTATGTTTATTCTTCTCTCATGTATTATATATTGACTACAGTTCCCCCTCCTACCTTTTCTCCTGGGGGCTCCATTCCACTTCCCCTCTCCCCCAGATCCACTCCTCCTCTGTTTCCCTTCAGAAAAGAGCTGGCCTCCCAGGGATATCAACCAAACATGCTATAACAAGTTACAGTAAGACTAGGCATGCTGAGCATTGGTGGCACATGCCTTTAATCCCAGCACTCGGGAGGTAAGTGGATCTCTGTGAGTTCGAGGCCAGCCTGGTCTACATAGCAAATTCCAGGAAAGGCTCCAATGCTACACAGAGAAACCCTGTCTCAAAAATCAAAACAAAAAATAATGACTAGGCACATGCCGGACAAAGCTTATCAAGGCTGGACAAGGTGACCAGATAGCAGGGAACAAGCAAAAGAGTGAGAGACACCGCCACTCCCACTGTTAGGAGTCCCACAAGAACACCAAACTACACAACTATAACATATATGCAGAGGACCTAGGTCAGACACATACAGGTTCTCTGATTATCGGTTCAGTCTCTGAGCCCCTGTGAGCCCTGGTTCATTGATTCTGTGGACCATATTCTCCTGGTGTCCTTGACCCCTCTGGCTCCTTCCTTCCCCTCTTCCACAGGATTCCCAGGCTCTGCCTAATGTTTGGCTGTGAGTCTCTGCACCTGTTCCTCTCAGCTGCTAGATGAAGCCTCTCTGATGATGGTTATGCTAGGCTCTGGTCTATGAGTGTAGGAGAATATCTTTAGGAATTATTTCATTGACTTTTATCTTTTCTTTCTTTCTTTCTTCTTTCTTTCTTTCTTTCTTTCTTCTTTTTTCTTTCTTTCTTTTTTAACCAGTCACATTTGCTTCTATCCTAGGTGTCTGGGTTTCCCAGACTATGGTTCCTTGCCATTGAGGCAGCGTCGGGCATAGGGTCCCTCTCAAGGAACGGGCCTCAAGTTGAGACCAGTCATTCATTGGTTGGCCACTCCCACAAATTCTGTACCACCTTTACCCCAGCACATCTTTTTTAAAATTATTTATTTATTTATTATGGATACAGTGTTCTGTACTGCTTGTGTTCCTGCAGGCCAGAAGAAGACACCAGATCTCATTATGGATGGTCGTGAGCCACCATGTGGTTGCTGGGAATTGAACTCAGGGACTATGAAAGAGCAGTCACTGCTCTTAACCACTGAGCCATTTCTCCAGTCCTACCCCAGCACTTTCAGGCAGGACAAATTGTAGATTGAAGACAAGAGAGAAATTTGATAGAATTTTGGCCGCAGTGGTAGGAGAGAAAGGGAAGACAAGACCTAGACAGATAGAACCTGGGCAACAGAAGACCAAGGATGAGTGAAGATAGACAGAGGCACCCCTTGGACAAAGACCAATGTGCTTATTGCAAAGAAAAAGGACATTGGGCAAGAGAATGCCCAAAGAAGAAAGGAAGAGCCTCTAAGGTACTGGCCCTAGAAGAAGATGATCAGAGAGGACGGGGCTCGGGCCCCCTCCCCACACCTAGGTTAACCCTGACTGTGGAGGGGACCCGTATGGATTTTCTAGTGGACACAGGGGCTGAGCACTCTGTGCTGAAACAACCATTGGGGAAGCTAAAGAATACAAAGACTATAGTAATTGGAGCAACTGGACAGAAACAATATCTGTGGATCACCTGACAAACTGTAGATTTGGGGAGAGGACAAATGACTCATTCCTTCCTGGTTATCCCTGAGTGTCCCATGCCTTTATTAGAAAGAGACTTGTTAACAAAAGTTGAAGGCCCAGATCAGGTTTACTCGAACCAGGCTGGAGGTGATCAAATCCTTTTGTTGACTGAACCAGTGACCTTCGCTCCCCCTGCAGTCCTCAATCCTGCCACCCTACTGCCCGAGACTGATGACACCTCACCTACCCATCACTACACTGACATTTTGGCAGAAGAGGCTGGTACCCGAAATGATCTGAAGGATCATCCTTGGCCTGGGAGTCTGAGCTGGTATACAGACGGCAGCAGTTTCATGGTTAAAGGTAAGCGGAAGGCAGGGGCAGCAATGGTGGACAGGAAGCAAGTGAGAGTCTCCCTGATCCGGAGGTCTTTCAATTTGCTCCTTTGGTTCGGTTTAGCTTTTTTGATTTCTCATTTATTCTGGATATTTGTTTTAAAGCCATTCTTCTTGTAATGATTTCACAACACAGAACCTTATGTATATCATATTTTGTATTTATGGATGGTATTCTCAGCCAGGTCTCTCAAAGAATTGCTGCAGCAAAATGCATATGCATGCACAGTTATTACCAGCTTTTCTTCCAGGGGCCATGTTGACATCTTAGAGTCCCACTAGCTGTGTAAGAACACCTGCTGCTTCCCAGGTTGACCAAAAGAGGACATCACTGCGCCTTGTTGAGAGCTATGAAGGGATGGCCCTCTCTTAGAACTAACAAGTTAACGTTTTTAGGAGGACTAGCAGAAGGCACTAGACTCAGAAGATTCTATCTTTTAGAGCCTCAGGGACCCTGAGCATCTCCTTTTCCAGCCTCTAGAGTCCTGGAGAAAAGAAGTCCAGTGGGTGCTATGTCTTGGTGGGCTTGTATCACAGCTAAGGAATGCCAAGATTAATAAGAGGCTGATGATAGAGATGTTCAAACTGTCCCAGAAGAAAATATTTTTCCTGGGGCTGGAGAGATGACTCAAATGTTAAGACCACTGACTGTTCTTCTAGAGGACCCAGGTTCAATTCCCAGCACCCACATGGCAGCTCACAACTGTCTGTAACTCCAGTTCCAGGGGATCTGACGCACCCATACAGACAAAGTTCCAGGCAAAACCCCAACTAAATTAAATAAATAAATCTTTAAGAAAGAAAGAAAGAAAGTGTTTTATTACCTTGATCAGAGAACATATGCACTCTATCCTACCTGGCTGTTTGCTAGACAAACATCCTGGAAAAGAGAGTTAAGATAAAAAGCTTTCATGAGATGTAGAAAAACACCAAAAAGGAACTCTTTCAGGGCTGGAGAGATGGCTCAGTGGTTAAGAGCACTGGCTGCTCTTCCAGAGGTCCTGAGTTCAATTCCCAGCAACCAGATAGTGGCTCACAACCATCTGTAATGAGATCTGGTGCCCTCCTCTGGCGTGTGGGCATACATGGAGGCAGAATGTTGTATACATAATAAATAAATCTTTAAAAAAATTTAAAAAATAAAAAAAGGAACTCTTTCAACACTCATTCTGACAGGTCAAAAAGAGTGTTTTATACATTCAAATTTACTTTACCTCACACTTCTTCTGTATGTGTGGTGCTGAATATTTTCCTAGGCCTTTTCTTTATTTATTTTGTTTGCCTTTCATTTTCCATGAACTGTCTTTTAAGACGCTAGGCAATATCCCCCATATATCTCTCCCTTCTTTGCTCCCCTGCCCTTTCTCTCCTTCTGTTTAACACAAGGTTTCATGTAGCCCAGGCTAGCCTCATTGAACTTCAAAACTCCTGCCTCTACACTGCCAGTGTATAACCACATTCAGTTATGGATATTAAACTCAGCCCCATGCACACTAGCACATATTCTACCAACTGACCTAAATCTCCAG
Source organism: Ondatra zibethicus (assembly GCA_004026605.1). Taxonomy (NCBI): domain Eukaryota; kingdom Metazoa; phylum Chordata; class Mammalia; order Rodentia; family Cricetidae; genus Ondatra; species Ondatra zibethicus. The sequence goes on along the minus strand of PVIU01012554.1, from coordinate 40,488 downwards.
CTCCAGTTTCATCTTTTTATCAACTTTATTGAGATATAATTCACGTGCCATAAAGTTCAGTGATGTGGGAAGTCCTTCTGTATATGTGTTGCTGTACTGGTTGATGAATAAAGCTGTTTTGGTCAATAGCTTAGCAGAGCAAAGTCAGGTAAGAAATCCAAACAGAGATATAGAGAGAGAGTAGGTGGAATCAGAGACGCAATGTAGCTGTCAAAGGGAAAGGACATGCTGGAACCTTAGGAACCTAAGGCCACAGCCTCGCGGCGATGCACAGATGAATAGAAATGAGTTAATTAAAGAAATCAGACCTAGCTAGGAATACACTTAAACTATTGTCCAAGCAGTGTTGTAATTAATATAATTTCTGTGTGATTATTTGGGTCAGGGCAGTCGGGAAACAAACGAGCTATCCCCTTTTACAGTTCAGTTTGCACTATATAGATCGCCAGTTGTTAAAGGTCATTTTTATACATGTACATAATTACAAGCATACATGTGTAGCTATAGATTTATAGATATGTTTAAATTAGCAATAAGGGTTTTAAAAGTCGAGTCCTAACTAGTAATGCTTCCCTTACATTCAGATTATAAACTTATTTACTTCTCATTTTAAATTTAAATTTTTCTTCTTATTCTCAAGTCGCCGACTTGCACAGCACACACCATTTACCTGCTAGATATCTTGCCTGCCCTTATTTTATTCTTGAACCTTTTTTTGTGTGTGTGTTTTTGTTTTTTTGAATCAGGGTTTCTCTGTGTGTGTTTAGCCCTAGCTGTCCTGGAACTCACTCTGTAGACCAGGTTGGCCTTGAACTCACACAGATCTACCTGCCTCTGCCTCCCAAGTGCTAGGATTACAATTCAGCCTTTTTCTACTTCCCATGTAGATTAGATCCATGTTTGTCTCTCTCAGGGTCCTTTTTTGCTGTCTAGGTTCTCTAGGACTGTGTATTGTAGGCTGGTTTTCTTTGCTTTATGTTTAAAAACCACTTGTGAGTGAGTACATGTGTCTTTCTGTGTCTGGGTTACCTCACTCAATATGATGTTTTCAAGCTCCATCCATTTGCCCACAAATTTCAAGATGTCATAATTTTTTCTGCTATGTAGTACTCCATTGTGTAAATGTACCACATTTTCCTTATCCGTTCTTCGGTCAAGGGGCATTTAGGTGGATTCCAGGTTCTGGCTATGACAAACAATGCTGCTATGAACATAGTTGAGCACATGTCCATGTAGTATGCTTGAGCATCCTTTGAGTATATACCCAAAAGTGGTATGGCTGGGTCTTGAGGAAGGTTTTCCTAATTTTCTGAGAAATCACCATACTGATATCCAAAGGGGTTGTACCAGCTTGCACTCCTACCAGCAATGCAGAAGTGTTCCCTTTACCCCACAACCTCTCCGGCATAAGTTGTCATCAGTGTTTTTGATCTTGGCCATTCTTACAGGTGTAAGATGGAATCTCAGAGTTGTTTTGATTTGCATTTCTCTGATGACTAAGGATGTTGAGCATTTCCTTAAGTGTCCTTCAGTCATTTTAGATTCATCTGTGGAGAGTTCTAGGTCTTCCATGACTACCATGTTGAGTTTTGAGACTACCATGGGTTATACAAGACTCTGTCTTCATCCATCTGTCCACATTGTCGCCCCCCCAAAAAAAGTAACAGCCTAAACAGGAAGCCCTCTAAGACAACTCTTAGAAACTGTGATAGGATGCTGAAGAGTGGCTTACCACACTAGAGGGCTTCAGGTAGGAGTGCAGGAGGAGAAGGACTCAGTTCTAGTTAAGGAGCAGGCCACTGAGAGTTTGACCATGCTCCTGTGAGTATATAGATAACACAAATTGAACTTCTTTTTGCTGTGGGGAGGTCACAAAGGCGATGGGGGAACAGTCAGAGAATGGCTGGAATGTGATAGGAACATATGCTGTGAAATACCAAAGAATAAATAAAAATATTAGGGTGGGAAGAATTTAATATATTTTTTTATTTATGGGTGTGTATGTGTCCCACACATATACAGGTGTGTGTGCCACATGTATACAAGTCCTTCTTGGAAGCCAGAAGACATGTCAGATCTCCTGAAGCAAATGCCTAACACGGGTGCTGGGAATTGAACTCAGGTCCTCTGGAACAGCAGTAAGTGTCCTTAACCACTGAGCTATCTCTCTAGCCCTTCAAAATCTTTTATAGTCTTCCCACAAAACAAAAGCCTAAAAGCCACATGGTCAGGTTTAGCACAATTAACAATCACATTCCTGGTATCAGTTTCTGTCTACTTTCCTTTCCTGTTGTTGTGACAAAATACCCTGACAACAGCAAATTAGGGGTTAAGGGATTTAATGTAACTCACAGTTCCAAGTTACAGTCCGTCACTGCGGGAAAGACAAGATAGCAGGAACTAGAAGCAGATAGTCTCATCCGCAGTGGAGAGCAGAGAGAGCAAATGCGTGCTTGGTGCTCAACCCACTTCTCCATTCTTACACAGTCTAGGGCCTCAGCCCGGGGAACGGTGTTGCCTACAGCAGACTAGGTCTTCCCACATCAATGGACACAGCCAGAGAAATCTCCATGGACATGCCCATCTCCGTGGACACGCCCACAGCCCAACCTGATGTAGACAATCCCTTATTAAGATTTCCTTCCCAGATGGTTCTATGTGTCAAGCTGACAAGTAAAACCAGCCATTATCCCCACTTCTGTGGTCATATAGCTTAATGCATAAGCCTTCAAAGTACAGTGATCTCGTCTTCTGTGTGAGGAGGCCAAATGAGTATGGTCAGCTCTGCTAGCGTGTCTTCTCTTTGGAGAGAGGTGAAGATGGATGGTGACAAGGATTGACAGAGAGCTAAAGAGAAAAGCCAGCTCCTTCCATGTTCCACTTTCCCTGATTCTTACTCTATTCCCTCCACACTGGGGCTCCTGCATGTGTGACTACTTATATCTGAGTGGTGCTCACTGGAACCCTGCTTCAGCAAACTGGATATTGTTTTTACATGTATGTATGTATAGTTTGTATGTAAGTGGGCAAGCATTTGTGGAGGTCAGAGGACAACTTGCAGGACTAATTATTTTCTTGTACCATGTGGGTCTCAAGAATATGATTCAGGCCATCAGACTTGGCAGCAAGTGCCTTTACCCACTGAGGCACCTCGCCAGCCCAATATATTAAAATTGCCCAGAATAACATGGGATAGAAAATAGTTAGAAGATGACTTTGAGATTACATTAGTCTCTCTTTGCGTATGTCCAGAGATTTGCAAAAGGCATACCTCTGTCCACAGGAGAAATATCAAAAAAGAGGTCTTTCAAAGTCACAGCAGGACTTTCCTGACATCCTGTGATACGAGAACCCTCTACTGTGATAGACAGCTGTTTCTTGGGTTACTGCAGGCTTGGAATAGAGAGAGAAAAGAAAAACAGGGAAGAGAAATGGCTTGGTTCTCTTCTCAGATCCTTGCAGCTCCTCTTGACCTCAGAATCAAGATTTATTCATGTAAAGTCAGAGCCAGTCTTGTGCTGGAATTGTTCAACTAACCATCTGTCTGTCAGCATAAGCACCTCAGTTTCCTCTGGGACATCTGAGTTATGCATAGGTTGGCTAAAATCAAAGAATTTTTCTTCCAGATTTCTAGTGCTCTGAGTCTTTTCCCTCCTCAGCTACTAAAGACTGACCTGGGGTCTCATGTATGCTAGGCAAGCATTCCACCACCAAGCTATATCCCCAGCCCTTGGCTTTGACACCCTACTTCCCTCTTATAATACATTAAAATACTCATGTCATAGAAGACAATATACCTATAAAAATGAGGAAAATATCTACATATACAACTGCAGACTTCCAGGATACATTACTGAGAGAAAACAATCATGGTATAGAAAAGGTTGTACAGTTTGCTACTATTTATCTAAAAAAAAAGGATGGCTAGATGTGTAGACAGATAGGGATATAGTACAAATAAGCAATGAATGGGTTGGGGAGTTATCACAGTAGGCAAAGCCCTTGCTCACGATTATGAAGATTGAAGCTAGGATCCCGAGAATCCATTAAAGTATAAATATCAGGGGAGCACAACCCGTCTGTAATCCCAGAATATAGGAGACAAAGACAAGGGATTCCCTGAGCAAGCTGGCTAGCGGGGCTAGCAAAATTATCAAACTCCGAGTTCAGCACAAAACCTAGTCTATAAGGCAGTGAGTAATTAAGGAAGACACCTGACATCACCATATGTACACATACATATGTATGTATGTATAAAATATATACACATATAATACATAAACACACATGCAAAAAAAATCCAACAACACAAAAAAAACAAGTAAACAATGGAATTGCCTATGCTGTCTGCTAGCCAGTGTGCTCACACCCAGAAAGCTGGTGAATCCAATGCACTATTGGTGGCATCTGGACCATTTTTGGCAGCTATGATTGCCTTTCTATCAGTTTCTGAGGACCATGAAGATTACACACAGGACTCCAGATGCATTTTGCCTTGAGAATGTCAGTGTATCTGCCAACTGCTGCTTGGGATTTCACCAGCTGGCGGTGGTTGACCAGCTGTCTGGAGCATAGCCAACCTAAGCAAACAAACATCCTTCTCTGTAGCTTTGTCCACAGTGGTGAAACTTACAGCCACAAGATGTAAAGCAACTTGAATCTGATGACAAAAGAGGAACAATTGTATGATGGATGTTTGCTTTTATGTATTTTTTATTGGAAACTATCAATAAGAAAGTATCTCTGGGCATAGATACCAACAGAGCCAAACCTTTGTGAAGACAAACAATGCTGCCTATGGGCATAGAAGTTAAAGATCTTGCTAACATAAAGTACTCTAGGACTTCCATACTTCAAAGTGAAGCCTCTCCTATGGAGACACTATGAAATATCAGATTTAAAACCACATGGCAGAGTTGCATCTAGGAAAATAATCATATACCATCAGTGTGGAAATGAACCTTTGCTGCCCTCTATACTGGGGGGAGAAAGTTTTGAGACAGAAACTGTGAGGAGCAGCTTCTGGATTCCCTTTGAGGTCAGATGACAGGAAAGACTGGGGCCTTTCCAAAATGGCTTGGATCCCAGCTTGGCTGTTGCCACTCCATAAATACAGCTGGAAGGAGCTCAAGGGAATACTCCCTAGACATCTGCAGTGGGCATAGAGCTCTGTCCCACTCAATCATATTGGGAACAAACACTGTAGAGACCTCCAACTCAGGAAGGAATGCAGGTGCTTGAAGTCATATTTTCCTTGGAAACATACATTGCAGCAGGTCACACCTCCACAAGTAGGTATTTAATTCCCAAGAAAGTAGGGGAAGAACACACTGTGGAGTGACTGGGGAAGGTTTAGCTGAACTTATGTAGGACGACATACATCTTCACAAGGTATTTGGTCCTGGAAAAGCCAAGAGGGACAGTGAAAATGTCTTGAGGCAATTCTGTGTGTTTGATGTTATCTGTGCTGTTCTTTGAGTGGGAAGTCCCATTCCTGGATCAATTTTCTTTCTATTGTCTTTGCCACCAAACATAACAATCCAATCCTCCAAAATGCATCAGAAACCCATCTCCGGACAGAGACGTATAAGGACTCTAGTTTAATACCTAGACCTAGAGATGCTCTCACCACTGAGAGAGGCTTTCAGGACAGGATGACCCCAGTGAAGAATTCCCTAGTTAGGATTTTATAGGAATGAATAGCCAAACCAGCAAAGAAATTGCAGTTCGCTTCTTCCAAAACCAGACAAGGTTACCATTGGCCTTGAACCTTAGACTGCCACCATCAGGTGGGCTAACTGCTAGATGCTGGCGTGGATCAATGTCACTGATCTCTCTGACACATTAGAAGTAGGGGCCAAAGTTTACACACACTCAGACTGTGGAGTGAGAGTGTCTCTTCTTCTTGCCAAGGACCCAGGAGTTAGAGGTGAGTATTAGCAATGAGGTGCCACCATGAGGCTTATGTAGGTGAAAAAGCTAAAAATTTTAAATCTAGGAAGGAAAGTGAAGCATGATGGTGTACATTTGTAACCTCAGCATTTGAGGAAGAGACAGAAAGATCAAAAGTTTAAGACCTTTCTGGGGTCTACAGTAAGTTTCAAGCCAGCTTGAGCAACACACATTGAAACTGTAGCCTGCAAGAAAGGAAGGAAAGGGAGAGGAAGAGAGAGGGAGAAATGAGGGGGAGAAAAATCATAAAATTAAGAGTAAATTATTATCAGTATAGTAGGTAGGTAATAGGACGGAAGTAATAGATACACTATACATTCTAATTAACATCATACAAATGTTTTTTCTGAGATAGGATCTTCTTCTGCATTGGCTATGGGCTACAGGCACACACAACTATGACCTGGATGTTTAAACAGTTTTAACAGTGTGAACTTTAGCGATCACTATGTATCAGAAGCAAAATGAATAACCAAGAGAACTTAATGACCACCTAATCATTCAGTCCATTGACTTTGTCTCAGAGGGCTGTCAGTATGACACAACTTGTTCTGGGTGTTCTAACACTGATCATGACTCACCATTAAAGTGCTCTTGACTTTCTAAGTATTACCCCCCTCTCTCTCTCTCTTTCTCTCTCTCTGTGTATGTATGCAAGCATGTATGTGTATATGTATGTATGTTTTGTTTTTAGTTTTTAGTATTACTTTTTGTTATCTATTTATTTGTGGGTTTTGTATGTATGTGGTACCGGAGATCAAACCCAGGGCCTTGTGCGTGCTATACGAATGTCCTGCCACTGAGCTACAGCTAAAGCTCACAGTTTCATTCTTAATTTGCTCTTTTTAATCGGTTGCCCACATCCACCAGTAAAACCATGTATCTACCTGTCTAGTTCTACCAGACAGTTACACTAATATGTGGCTGCAGTAAAATAAGGTGAATGAGTTTTTCTACTAAAATCTAGTTAAGGGCTAGAGAGATGGCTTAGCGTTTAGAGCACTGGCTGTTCTTCCAGAGGACCCGGGTTCAGATCTCAGCACTGACATGGTGTCTCACAACTGTGTGTAACTTCAGGGGTCTGATACCTTCACATCAATGCACATAAGAATAAAGTGAAATAAGATCTAGTTATGGGAGAAGAAAGGGGATCTCGTTTCAGAAGAATTCGATAAAATAGTATAGCTCAGTAGAAGAGAGCTTGCCTGGCGTGTGTGAGGCTCTGGGTAAGAGTTTCACCACGGCAACTGTCAGTAACTAAAACAGCTTCTTTAGTATATTATTTTTCAGTTCTACTGCAACCCTGTCCGTTCCTCAAAACCTAAGACTTTATATTCTGTGTGACGTCCTGTTAGTACTCTCTGATCAGAATTATGTAGTCTTTCTTCTTCATTTTGATAAGGCAAGAGTGTTCTTACATTATGTTCTGTATCATGATAATACATGTCTGGCTACATGTCTACACTGCCTAGACATGAGCTTTTTGAAAGCAGAGGATCTGGGAATGGTTCTAACTAAGGGGAAGAAAAGAGAGAGTTGAAAGGACTTAGTTGAAATCAAAGGCAAAGTCAAGAAATTTACTTCCTCAAGAATGAGAAACAAGATAGCAGAGACAAGCAAAAACACAAACAGAAAAGTCGTCAACTTGGAACCCTGAAGAGTCATGGAACTCAAGGTTCCTAAGACTAAGATTTGCATATTACCGATCAACTGACCGGCTGTACTGAAGAACAAAATACACACTTACTGGAGTACTTTGTGTAAAAGGCTACTTTTACAGACTTCAATAAACCACAGGACAGGGCCAGCAAGACGGCTCAGTAGGTTACAGTGTTTGCTGCCAAGGCTGACACTGTGCTCAATCCCTGAAACCCACAAGGTAGAAGGAAAGAATGACTTCTACAAACTGTCCCCTGACTTTGAAACACTTTCTATGGCATAAACACACCCAAAGTAAATGAAATAAAAGAGTATTTTTAACTATATTTTTGACAGTGATATAAAGAAAGCTGGGGATCAATTGAAACTGGGTATATAGCTCTGTAGTAGTACACTTGCAAGGCCCTAGATTCAATCCTCAGCTCTGATGTGATGGTTAAGACTGACTGTCAACTTGACAGGCTCTAGAATAAGCTAGAAAACAACCCTCTAGCACATCCGTGAGGGAGTTTCTAGCCCTAACTGAATAAAAAGGAGAAGGGGAACTGAATAACAGTATTCATCCCTCTTTGCTCCCTGAATGCAGACGCACTGTGAGTAACCACCTCCTGCTTCTGCCCTCGTGCCTCCCCACTGTCAGGCACTGTAACCCCTTTAGCCAGATGGACCTTTCCACCTCTAAGAGGCTCCTCATCAGGTATTCTGGCTGCAGCCACAAGAAAAACAACAACCATATATCTGATTGATAGGGAGCTAATATTCGGAACATATTTTTAAAATGTTTACAACTCAAAAGAAATATAGGCAAGAAATCTGAATAGACATTTCACAAAAATGATACACAAATGTACAGAATGTGCATGAAAAGATGCTCTACACTTACTTGTTATTAACTCAAATCACAGTTAGGGGTTGTACTGCTGGAGTGTTTGCCTAGCCTTTGCTTCAATACCAAACAAACAAACACAGTACTGCAAGCCAGGCAGTGGTGGCCCATGCCATTAATCCCAGCACTTTGGAGGCAGAGGCAGGCAGGTTTCTGTGAGTTCAAAGCCATCCTGGTCTACAAAGTGGGCTCCAGGACAGCCAGGGCTACACAGAGAAACCCTGTCTCAAAAAGCAAACAAAAAAAAACCTGTCTTGAAAAACAAGCAAAAACCAACAGCAACAGCAAAAGTACTTCATATTCATTAGGGTGGAGATGATCAGAATAATAAAATTAATACGGCATTTTTCTGAACAGAAATGTACTTACCTACTAGCGCTGGGCATGGTGGCACATGCCTTAGATATTAGCATTGTTCAATTAGTAGAACCCGCATGACTGAAGAAAATGAGACTCCTAAGAGTTGTCCTCTGACTCATGCACACATAGAATAACAATTTCAAAGTCAATTCATGGCGAGCCCTTATCCCCTGTGATCATGATGGGACCTACAGTGGGTTAATCCCATCCATGTCCCCTCTAGCTGTCACTGATCTTCCTCTCTCATTTTGTCCAGTTAGGATACAGAAGGGGCAGGTCTTTAACCGGCCCAGCCCTTCTGGGCTTGCAGATACCAAGAATGACTCTCCTGGAGTCCTGAAGAGGTTCTTGGTAGATATCTACGGAGCCCACAGTCCTTACCTGCAGTTCCTTAGCCTGAAAGAATCCCTCTTCCCATTGCCCACTCAGTCTTCTACCACCAGGAACCCATAGCACCCATAGCACCCACCGTGGGGTGTGGAGACAGACGGATTGCTGGGACTCGCTGGCCGCTGATTGACCCCATCCCAGTGGAGTAAGACGGTGGAGATGGTGATGGAGCAGGACAGCAGGAGTCCTCCTCCTCCTCCTCTTGCTCTCTCTCTCTCTCTCTCTCTCACACACACATAAAGAGAGGGGGGAAGAAGGAAGGGAGGTAGAGAAGGAGGGAGGGAGGGAGGGAGGGAGGGAGGGAGGGAGGGAGGGAGAAGAAAAGAGAAACTAAAATCCTTCAGTGGACAAAGTGCCTGTCTTGGTCAAATTGTCAAAATTAATATCACCAACCTGAGGCAGACAGATCCTGTGGACTGTGTGCTAATCCAAGAATATATCATTTTTCCCATTTTGATCAAAGGTCTGTCTATTATACCCTAAATATAATTTTGAGAAAACATCAAGCAAAGTCAAAATGAAATCATTTTCTTAAAAAAAAAAAAGCTGCTTTCTTCGGAAATACCACTGTGGTAAAGGTCAAGGAACAGGGAGGCTTCTTCCCCACAGGAGCGAGGATGAAGAAATGCGGAAGCACACTGCAGCCTCTAGTGGAGGGAACACTCAAATGCTACAAAGGACATCACAAGGCAGGGACGAAGCGGAATGAAGTGTGGATCTTTGTAAATGCACTGTTTCAATGTTAGATTCCCGACCATGGTTAGCTGTAGAATAGCAATGTACAATGAAGCACCGAGAGATAAGGGACCGGAACACATGTGATTTATCCCAACAGTTTAGACACAATATGTACACACCGAGAGAGTGTATACAATCTCTTTAATCATGAATTAAATAGGTGAATATGAATAAAAGATAAACGGGTTTTGGGTACAAATTTTGCAATCTGTCTGATGTTTGATATTATTTGCAAATAAAATTTTTTATGGGAGCCGGAGAGATGGCCCGGTGGCTAGGAGCACTTGCTGCTCTACCAAACAAGAGGAAGTCAGTTCTCAGCACCCACACTGGTTGACACATGAGCACCTGTATCTCCAGTTCCAAGGGGCCCAAAGTAGTCTTCCTACCTCCATGAGCACCTGAATACACATGCAACACACACACACGCACACACACACACACACACACACACACACATATAAAATAAATATTTGTTTTATAGTGTTTTGCCTTTAAAAAAAAGTTGGCTTTTTCTCTCCTGAATCTCCAAGAACATGATTGATTTGTATCCTTGATAAAGTAATAGGATCAAACATCTACTTTTTTAAACAATATGCATGCCCTGTGTGAGCCTGGTACCTACAGGGGTCAGAAGAGGGCATCAGATGTCCTGGAATGGGATGATTAAAAGCCACCATGTGGGTGCTGGGAACTGAACTTAGGTCCTCTGCAAGAGCAAAGCGTTCATAACCGCTGAGCCATCTCTTCAGCCCCCAAATACTAATTTGTGAATAATTCTTTCAAATGTTTTGCTTTGTTTTCAAGTTTTGGTTTTGCTTTTGAAGACAGAGTCTTACACTGTGACCCAGGCTGCCCTGAAACTCACTCAGCTCAGACTGGTCTCAAGTTCACGACAATTCTCCTGTCAGAAACAGCCAAGCACCAGGAATACAGGCATGGTTACCAGGCCCAGAATATTTTAATCATTTGAATGTGGAAAAAAAAAAACAGCATACAAATAAGGGAGTTCTCTATTCTTTCCTCCACTGTTCAGCTTTGGAAATGCTAAGAATTGAAAATAAGACCTAGACAAGAACTCTGATATTTAATTTCGACTTTCTTTTTCTTTTTTAAGTTTCCTCTGTGTAGCCCTGGCAGTCCTGGAACTGGCTCTGTAGACCAGACTGGCCTTGAACTCAGAGATCTTCCTGCCTCTGCCCCCACCTCCCAGATGTGCGCTATCCACCACCCACTTAACTTCTTTTTTTTTTAACCAATGCATTTTTTGTGATTCTTTTATACTATCAACTACGTACAGATAATTAATATTTACTTACTGATATAAAATAGAACAGTGTATCGCTATATGACAACTTACTTACCTACTTTATTATTGGCATACGCTTGTGCTCCTCATGTGTCTTTGTCATTATTAAACACTGTGCCTACTGACGTTCCTGCATTGTCTCTCTTAATGGGCATGCATGTGAGCTTCCTCTGGCACACTTTTTTTTCTAGGATGTATGAGTGAGATGGCCCTGGGGGTCCGGGAGGTGATGGCACATGTCTTTAATCCTGGCACTCAGAGAGGCACAGTCAAGTGGATCTCTGTGAGTCTGAGGCCAGTCTGGTCTACAGAGTGAGTTCTGAAGCACCAATAGCTACATAGAGAAATCCTGACTAGAAAAAAAAAGATGGCTCTGGGAACTCTAGATACAGCTCAGTAATAGACTGCGTGAAAGGCAAAAGGCCCAGCACTGAGAAAACAAAGAGAGTGAGGGGACCATCTTGCACAATCTTTTCAGGATGCTCTAAAATGAATCTCTTTCATTAAGGATAATGAAAAGTCAAAAACAAAGAAAACTTGCTAAAAGAAACAATAAATTGAACCCCCAAAATTAAATAATTAGTGTGGTAAAGGTAGGTGGATCTCTGTGAGTTTGAGGCTAGTCTGTTCTACATAATGAGTTCCAGGACAGCCAGAACTAAATAATGAGACCTTGTCTCAATAGATAGAGAGATAGAGATAGATAGATAGATAGATAGATAGATAGATAGATAGGTGATAGATAGATAGATAGATAGATGATAGATAGATAGATAGATAGATAGATAGATAGATAGATAGATAGATGATAGATAGATAGATAGATAGATGAATGATAGGTGATAGATAGATAGGTGATAGATGATAGATAGATAGATAGATAGATAGATAGATAGATAGATAGATAGATAGATGATAGGTGATAGATAGATAGATAGATAGATAGATAGATAGATAGATAGATAGATAGATAGAAGATATGGTGCTTGAGATTTGTCTGTATTCTGTCAGTTATATCTTAAATAAACGCTGATTGGCTGATAGCCAGGCAGGAAGTATAGGCGGGAAAACCAGAAAGGAAGTAGAGTTGGGGCAATGAGAACAGGAGAATTCTGGGAAGAAGGAAGCCCATTTCTCCCCAGTCCTGCTCAGACCACGGAAGAATCAGGATGTGACCTGCCCCGCTGAAAAAGGTACCAAGCCATGTGGCTAACATAGATGAGAATAATGGGTTAATATAAGCTACAAGAGCTAATAAGAAGCTTGAGCTAATGGGCCAATCAGTTTGTAGACCTCTGTGTGATTTTGTTTGGGGCTAAACGGCAAGCCGGCCCTCGTGTTACAAAGATAGATAAAATAATTAGTCTTATCATTTTCTCATCTACCATCCCACTTTACTCTTTCGTCCTGTATTTACTTCACCCTTTATTCATCAAATAAAAAATTTGCAAAAGTAATATTTAGGAACTGAAAAGATGGCTCAGTGGTTAAGAGCACTTGCTGTTCTTCTAGAGTATTCAAGTCCAATTCCCAGCCCACATGGTAGCTCACAATTGTCTGTCACTCCAGTTCCACAGGATCCAATGCCCTTTTCCAGCCTTCACAGGCAATGCACACATGCGGTACATAAATACATGAGGCCAAAATACCCATACATGTAAAATAAAAATAAATTACACATGTACACACACACACACACACACACACACACACACACATATATAGTGTCACATATCTTTAAATTTTTCATGTTCTGTAAAAATAGAGCAAAGCCAGGAATTAGCACAAATGATGAACAATAAAGTTAAATTCTCTGGGTATCATGTTCATGCCTATGACCCCAGTATTCTAGAGGATGAAGCAGGAGGGTTGCTGCAAGTTCAAAGGGAGCCTGGGCTGTATAGCAAGTACCAGGTTACCCAAGCATACCTAGGCAAAACCCTGTCTCAAAAATACCATCACCAAAAAATTACATGACTGAGTCCTGATTCCTAATTTGTAATCAAAAGACTCACCTGAAGAACCTGCCATCATAGGACACAAACTGCACTTGAGAGATAAATAATGCACTAAATTCCCACTGAATTCTTTGTCTCTTACTAGCATATGATATCAATGCTTTCAAGTGAAAGCTGTGGAAAATAAGTTTAAGAAATACTGACAACGATCCATATGAAGTGAACTGAGAGTTGCTGTGTGCATGTGTGTGCTGGACCGCACACACAGAAAGTTAGACTTGGAGTGACTTGATTTTGGCTAAGTACAGACAAAATTGTTGCCACAGCTCTCAAGAAGAAAGACAATGTCTGCAAGTTCAAAATAAAAACAAGCACATGCTGGCTGAGCTATCCAGTGATAATTAGAAGGAAAATAAGATAATTAGGTTCAGTAATCTAATTCATAATCTTATGAATCAAACGTTCACTCTCACTACGTTACCTTGAAACTCTGAGACCGAATTGTCTGTGGTTCCTATTTTTAAAAGGCATGAGAGCAATGCTAAGTCTGTGTGTGCAAACATACACAGGGCCATTACTTAGGCCCTGGTTCTCATAGTCTGGGTCCTTCTGTATGTCACATAGCTACATGATATTCCCTAGTCATGGATTTTGCTGTTTGATGTGGGATTCCACTTGAAGATATTCCAGAGGGTGGGCAGCTCTCTAAATACACTAAACATACATGTGAAGGAGCTCAAATGTCCAAGTGTTTCCGTCAACAGTCACTTCAAAAGTCATAATAACTTACAGGTGTGAGCATGGAAATGCCCTCCGCACTCCTCTGCCCTTCTTGAACTCTGCTCCCTCTCTCTGGACCATTCTTTTTTAACACTGAATTCTTAAATTGGCTTGGCATTTCTCCATTTTCTCTTCCTTGGCATTGGGACTTTTAAGAGGACTCTCCACACTCCTAGAAAACACAAAAGCAGGTTAAATCGCTTCAGCATGCCAGCTCTTTGGTTTTCTTAGGTCCTTATGTTATGGCTTAGTTTACTCAAAGTAGAGAAAACAATTTAAATTCTTCTTGAGAAGATAGCTACTAAGGAATTAAAAAGACAGGTGGGTAGTAAATTTTTGGCTGGTTCCAATCCTGGGAAATTTTTGATGGACTGTGACATCTGCTTGGTTTCTACCACTGCTGAAGACAAGCTCTCCAACTTTACTACCATCTCCAGAAAGCAATGAACTGTGTGTGAAAACAGCTTAACCTAACACCTGCAGTAAGATTTTTCAGAGTGGCATCGTGACCTTCTAGTGCAAGTAGCTCTCCACGGTCACGGTGATTAGTGTGTGGCCAAAGGCCAGTAGCAAGCCTAGCTCCTACCCTGTGGCTGGCGGTGAGTATCCCTGCCTCTCATCCCGGCACTATGACTAGCTAGGGGCAAGGCGGTGAGTATCCATGCCTCTCATCCCGGCACTATGACTATCTAGGGGCAAAACTACCACAGGTTGTGAGGAAGTTTGAGTGAGCCCTGTCCCCAGTAGGCTCATGTATTTGAACACTTGGTTCCCTGCTGGTCTGTAGAGGTAGTGCAGGCCACTGGACAAAGTACTTCTCTGGGAATAAATTTTGAGAGTTCACAGCCTCTCCTCAGTTCCAAGTTGATCTTTCTGTGTTGAGTGTGCAGATAAGTTTGAAGATAAGATATCACATCTTCCTGCTCTGCCTGCCTTCTACTATGCCTTCCTCATTATTACGGACTCTAACCCTCTGGAATTGTAAGCCAAAATAAACTCTCTTAAGTTGCCCTGATTATGGCATTTTATCACAGCTACAAAAAGGTTGAAAATCACAAATCTACATAGATATTTTCTGACCTTGAGTCTAGAAAAATAGAATATACATGAGAACAAATCAAATGTGTGTTTAATTACATAATACCAAAGTACTGCTAAATAGATTAGTCAAAAATACAAAGAGGAAAATGTCCTTTTATGTAGAACTCAAGTCACACAAGAAAAATAGATCAAGTTGATCTCAGAACTATTTTAAGCAGTGAACATGAATATATTTTCAGGTATTCAAGAAATTCTTTCTTCTTTCTTAACTGTTTTCTATATTTTCCTATTCCTTGATTTCTTTCTAAAAGTTCTTGCTATTTTAGGCATCTTAGCTCTTTGTCATTTGAGTTACACATAGACTTCCCACATAATTGCTTGCCTTTTAATAATACTTCGGGCATTTGCTGTCATGAGAAAGTTTTTATTTTTATTGATTTTCCCTGAATTTTAAAGTTTCTATCCCCAATGTTTTGCGTGTTCCAAAGGCTGCTTTTTAAGGTGGCTTTGCTGGAGCACACCAATATCCCAATATGACTACTGATCTCAAGCAGTATCTTCAGGGCCAAGAGCAGCAAGGATTTTGCTGCTGTTTAATCTCTTCTGCATGTAGGGTTACTTCAAATGGAGGGAAGAAATCCAATACCAAAAACATACAGAAAATGACACAAGAAAATTTTTTAGAGATTAACACAATTTTCAGAAATGTAATTAAAGCTGTATTTATATTCATTACCTTGAAATGGATCAAAATAATCCACTGAGTTGCTGGGAAAGTCATTATAAAATAATATTGCAAGAGTAATTTTCATCCCAGCTACATGTGTGTATCTGCATACGGAAGCCAGAAATCAACCTCTGGTGTAGTCCTTAGGAAGTTTGTTTTCCGAGACAGGGCGTCTCCCTGGGACCTGACACTTGTCGATTAAGCCATACTGGCTGACTAACAAGCCTCAGAGAGCTACCTGTCACTCTTCCCCAGTGCTGAGATTAAAAATATGTGCCACCACAGGGTACCAACCAGCCTAATGGGTAGAAAATAGAGGTTTTGATTTCTGGTTTGGTTTTGGGTTTTGAGTTTTTTGTTGTTTTGTATTGTTTTGGATTCTTTGGTTGGTTGGTTTTTATTTTTGTTTAAGGGGTCGGGTTCAAGACAGGGTTTTTCTGTTTAACCCTGGCTGTCCTGGAACTCACTTTCTAGACCAGGCTGACCTCGAACTCACAAAATACACCTGCCTCTGCCTCCCAAATGCTGGGACCAAAGGTGTGCATCGCTATCGCCTAGGAAACAGTGGAGCTGGAGAATTGGCTCATGGCATTTACTGCTCTTGCAGAAGACCCACGTTCAGCTCCTAGCACCCACAACAGGCGGCTCACACCACCTTATAACTCCAGTTCCAGGCATCCCAATGACCTCTGGCCTCCACAGGCACCCGGCAGACACATAGTTTACATAAATGCATGCAGGCAAAAAGCTCATAAATATAAAATAAAGATAAATAAAATTGTAAAAAGAAAGAAATAGGGATAATGATATCTTTACTTGGCTCAGCAAGTAAGGACACCTTCTGTCAAGCCTTATGACCCGATTTCAATTCCCAGGATTCACATGGTAGAAGGAGAGAACCAACTCCTGCAACCTGTCCTTTAATCCCAGCACTCAGGAAGCACTAGGAGGAGGATCTCTGTGAGTTCAAGGCCACCCTAGTCTATATAGCAATTTGCAGGGAAACCAGGGCTACTTGTTAAGACCCTGCCTCAAAACAAACAAACAAAAAGTGAAAGACTAATTAGAAGCTAATCTCCATGATTTAGTTTCCATAACGAGGTGGAACTTTTCAGTGCTGTAATTGGGGTCAGTCACACATGCTCTATAAGCAAGTCCAATAAATTCAGTAATCTCACCAAGTTGGACTTAAGCCTTCCAGACCAGGTGCTCTTACACCAGCAAGGTATGGCTAAAAGAGAGACAATGGCATTCCTTGCAGCCTAGACTCTGTCAGGCCCAGGAAGCCAACTCAAAGACAAGTACAAACATGACCCCGCTTCCCCATGACACAGTCCTGGCCAAGGAGTCTGACTCAACCCCATTAAACCCATCAGAGGTAGGAAGATACCCAGCAGCCCCATGGAAACAGCCCAGGATAAACAAGCAGGATGGGTCAAAGAAAATGACTGAATTATAGAATTTTAGCTAAAGTATCTCCCATCCAGTCTACTACACCCAACCTTACTCTTTTAAGGAAACAATTGGCAGGGTATGGTGATGCATGCCTTTAAGCCCATCACTCAGGAGGCAAAGGCAGGCATATATATGAGTTTAGGGCTGAGCAGCTGGTCTACGTAGAAAGTTCCAGGCCAGCCAAAGCTACTTAGAGATCCTGTCTCAAAAGAAAAAGAAAGAAAGAGAGAGAGAGAGAGAGAGAGAATACAACTACTGAAGAGATTACATGCTTTGGCTGGAGAGCAGGGCAAAATGAAGCTGAATTGAGAGTACTCCCTCTCTGACGGCTAGCTTTTTAAGTGCTGGAATACAACAGGCAAGCTGCTAGGAGGGAATCGTCCCTATAGTCCCATCCAGCTATCGACCCTTTGTGCTACACTACAAAAGTTCCAGCCAAGATGCACTGGCCAATGCAATAGTGGCATGGACTGCTCTGGGTGCAACTAACAACTTTTTATTTGGATTTAATGCCCACTCCATGGGGGGTTGGGGAGTGGAATTCATATAAGGCACTAAAAGCCAAGAAGAAGACCTGTGGCTAGGGAGGTCATAGGCCCCAACAGGGAAGCAACTTGTGTTGCTTTGTTGAATGGTAGGATGTGTCAAACTGCCTCTTAAACATTTGTACTTACACCTACAGAGTACAGTAACTGTGGGCCTTGGCTGTGGGAAGACTTGCCACCGAGGGTGGTAGTTGCCAATGGAGACGTTCATAGCTGGTTAAAATGCTGAGAACAAGTGAGCGTAGCATGACTGCCCAATGCTCAAATAAGGATCACGAACACATCGCCCCTTCCAAGGCTCTGAGGAAATTATGAAGCCAGTAGGCAGACAGAACGTAAAAGCTAAAGGGAGTGGACCGCTGTGGGGCAGTTTTCTCCCCTGGACATAACAATGCTGTCTTAGACTTTGCAGCTACAGAAGATCAATACAATGGTAGCCAGGTATTCAGTACAGATAACGGAACTGTTAACACCCTCTAGTAGATGGAGAAATGGAGGGTCAGGATGCCCCCACCTAAGTTCTAGCTATCTTTCCTCTGCCCTCTCCCCGAACTATATGTGATTTCAGAAGACACTAGAGTATATAAAAAGTGAAAGGGTGATTAAAAGGGGGCCTCCTTTTTACAGCTTCAGGGAGGTTGTCATCTGTCTTTGGTTCTATGATGAGACACCATAACCAAGGTATCTCTGATAAAGAAAAGCATTGGCCAGGCAGTGGTGGTACAAACCTTTGATCCCAGTGCTCAGGAGGCAGAGGCAATTGGATCTCTAAGTTTGAAGCCAGTCTGGTCTATGAATGAGTTCCAGGACAGTCAGAGTTACACAAAGACCTATCTTGAAGAACCAAAAACAGAGAAAGCATTTAATCAGGGACTTGCTTACAGTTTCAAAGGGTTTAGTCCAATATCATCATGATGGGAAGCAGGCAGACACAGTGCTGGAGTGGTAACTCAGAGCGTTATATCCTCATCTGTAAGCAACAAGCAGAGAGAGAGAGCGAGAGAGAGAGAGAGCACACCAGTGGGTCTGGCAGGGGTTTTGAAACCCCAAAGCCTACCCCCAGTGACACACCTCCTCCAACAAATCAGACCTCTTAATCCTTCCCAGGCAGTTCACCAACTGGGGACTAACATGCAAATGTATGAGTCTCTGGGGGCCACTGGTATTCAAATCACCACACCATCCATGATGTGGTGATATAGCTTTTTGGGAGTCATCCATGCTTCTGTGCTCTATAGCCAAGCCTAACAAATTCACTAGTCTCATCAAGCTGGGCTTCAGTGGATTTAGACTTTAGGCTGTTGGTATCCATCACAGGTAAACAGGCTCTTGTTTGGGTCTTCCCAGGAAAAGATATACTCCAGGTTAGATGGCCGACAACCCATCTCAATTTCGGAAATACTGGGATTACAGATATGTCCCACCTACAGAGTCTAAACTGTTTCTGTAACTGGAGTCCATAGATACGTGAATGAATCTGTAAGGACAAGAAGACAATAGCCTGAACTGTACTCACCTGAGACTCAAAAGCCTCTACAGTTCTTAAGCAAAGAGAAGATCAAGTACCGTGATCTACAAAGAGCTAAGAACAGAGGAACAGCTTTAAATGCACCTGAGATCCCGATTCTAGGAATTCTCTCTAGTTCGAACTATTTTGAGTTCAAATCTGTGTTCCAAGAAAAAAGAGCACTTTAAGTTTTAAAAAAAAAGGCTATTAATATCAAAGCTAGTCACAGAATCTACTATACACCAATTTGGAATCCTCTGACGGAATATATGACAGATTAGCACCTGTGAACACCACGAAGCCTTGGCATCTTCACAATACCAACGCAGTCATAATTAGCAGTATTCAGAAAAAGTAGCCACACAGAAGAGATGTCTGACAGTAAGAGACTATCCTTCCACACTCTCAATGGTACACACAGATCGGTAACATTAGGACATGGCAAAACCTACAGAAGGGGGTAAATAGTTAGAAGAAAGCAGGGTGCAGCAGTACACACCTGTATCTCTAACACTTGTAAAGCAGAGGCAAAAGGATCAGGAATCCAAGGACAGTCTACACAGCAAGTTCCAGGCCAGCCTTGGCTAAGTGGGACCCTATCTCAAAATTAAAATTGAAAGCTGAAGATAAGATTTAAAATGTAATGTAGTATTAGTCTGTCTGGTATTTGCTATCGAAAATATCAAAGCTATCTATTGCATGACCTAGAGATGTTTTGAGACGTACCACTGTTAGGGTGGCATGTTGAGAAACAGGGCAGGAACAAGAATCATCAGGCCTAATTTAACAAAATGGTCACAATATGAGAGCGAGACACCAAAGCTTTAAATTGAGACTGTTGGAAAAAGACTACTTTGAAAAGTGAGCTGTTCCTCAAATTGGTAGCCATATTTTGCTAATGTATTATATTGAAGATAATTTTATTCATTCTATGATGCTTTAAAATCAAAACTTTGGCTCTATGAGAACCCTCAGTTATTTTTAATAACTGAAGATTTCTACATTTCTCTTTGGTGTAAGTATTTTAAGACAGACGGAAATAGAGCACCCACAGAAATCTTTCTCAGAATGACAACCAATATGAAAAATGTCACACCAAAACTAAAGCTCGGAGCGCGACTAGTTCCCTTTCTCTAGAGAAAGGAGACAATACGGCTACACTGTAGTCCTTCCATACAATGGGTCCCTTCAGTTTGAGATAATGTTTAATCCTTATCTTCGGCACTCAAAATGCCAGGAAAACCCTTTTTAAAGTTTTTCTAGGAAAGAGAATGAACACAATAATTTAAGTGGCTTGGTACTCCAGATCCAAAATGTAAGCCTCCACTTTATCTTTCCTACTGTCTTTTCGACCAGAAGCAGCATTCATCCTAACATCCTAAAGAGGGGGAAAGGTCACAGCCGTGACACCAGCAGCCGATATTTAAAGGAGAAAGGACATAAAGGAAAAGGAGTTAAAAGAAGAAACACGATTCCAAATTACTGAGTATGGACCCTATATTAATATATACTGTGTGGAGCACTTGATCTTCCTTTATGGACTGGATAAAGGATCCTCTGAGGCATTTCTAATTAGGGATGACTACAAGGAACTCCGGAAGGTGCCACAATCTGGTGGGGCGGGGGGGGGGGGAGGCAGTCTCCTTACTGCAATTCCACAGCCAAAAATAACTTCACAGTTAAGTGTAGGTGTGCCGGGGACTTCAGGTATCAGTTAAATTTCCTCCTCCTCTTTATAAATTCGTATTATTTTTAAAACCCTTGACACATGTTTAAACACTTACATAGTTCCTCGGTTTCAGGAAACAGTGCATGTTCAGCTGAGGGGGAAAAAAGGCATGTAAGCATGTAATGAGGACGTTAACAAGGGCTGATATTTTTTTTTACAACATTCTTTAAAAACTGAAAACGGTCTTTAAACACCAGGAATAGCTTAAATAATTCACTCCTGGCCTGAGGGTCCCATGCGGACAGTTTCCCCTCTGGTCTGCTTCTGGCACTGTTCTCCTGGGTTTCAAGCGTGACAGTGGGCCCAACAAGCCCACTGCAAGACTCCAGTCCTCACCCCCCCCCCATTCTCTCTGGTCTTCAAGGCGCACTGCAGAGGGCTCTAAGTGGCTTGTCCCACATGGAGCTTGGGCCCACTGGTTGTCGGAAAAGATGCCAGTGCGACCCCTCAGACTTGTGGTGACCCCGGAAGTGAGCCCAACCATCCTTCCCCAGGCTTCCCCAGGCCTGAGGGCCTCACTTCCGGAGCCGCGACCGTGGAAGGAGAACCAGGTCTGCCCAGCCTGGGGCCCCGGAGAGGGCGGCTGGGTAGGTTATCCTTGGCCCACTGCCCCAGCTTTGGCCATTGTTTTTCCGTGAGGAGTCGATGGGAGTTGTTTTCCCTCGGGTCCCCAACATTCCCTGAGGTCCGGCAGCTGAGAAGCGCGGGACTGCGAGCCAGGAGCGCGCAGAGCCCTCCTGGGGAGGCGGGAAGGCCGAGGCTGCACCCCGCCGGCGGCTGGGGCGCACGCACCTGCCCCGCCCACCTCCAGCCGGGCTGCAGCCTTGCGCGCCCCCGGGCCTCGCTGCGCCGCTCAGGTGCGCGGTCCTCGAATGCCCCTGCCCCTGGCCCGTGGACTGTCTAGGCCCCCTGGACCAAGCCGGGCTCCTCGCGGGAGGATCCTGTGCTCCCAAGAAGGGAAAGTGATGGAGGACTCCGACCTGCTTCCCTTGCAGAGTTGAAAGCCCGGAAGCCGTCGGTTCGCGCAGAGAAGCTGTCGGGCACCCGCTACCCGCCGGCGATGGAAATAATTGTTCTCGAACGCACTGTCCTGCGCCCAGGGGCGCACGTGCGCGCACCCGAATACACACACACACACACACACACACACACACACACACACACGCCTCTCTAGCTGCCTAACCTTAGTATTCTGAGCATGCAGTTTTCAACAACTTGCTTGACACAGTAACAAAGACATGTAAATGCCAGGACGCAGACTTCACTTTTTAACCTGCTGAGAGGAGCCACTTTCAAAGCTTCCCCACCGCGAATAAACTGACAAAAAATATGGGGTGCACTCATAAATTAAACACCTTACCCTCAAAGCAACGTTCGTTAATCAGGTTTCTAAAGCAATAGCCATCTCTGTCTTTTTCTATTCACCCAAATAATGCCCCCAAGAAGGAACCTCCTTCACACAAGAGAGAGCTGGAGGGAAAATGAATTATACCCATTGCTAGTAAAACTCATCTTAAATCAATAGAACACCACTTGAACTTGAGTTTCCATTGTTTCACCGGACCATCAATGTTTTTAATTAAACAGAGCTACCCTTTCTGCTAAAACATTACATAAAAGGGTTAGGTTTCTACTTTTGTTGAGGCAGCTGGCGTTTGTTGGCTGTTGTGTTTGAGCAACAGACTGTTCAATAGAAGCGAGAAATAGCTCAACGCGGTCTTAATAGACCTGTTTCGACAATGTACCTTGAAAAGAAATACATTGTGTTATTGTGTTAGTTTGCTACAAACCTATTAGAAGAAAAATAGCATCCATCAGGTCTAACAAAACGCATTTGTATTATACGCACTTATCTGCTTCAAATACACTTCTTGGCACAATGTCTAGGATTCAACTAGATCATCAAGAGCTAGACAGAACACATACCAGTTAGGTAATGATACACAGACTAAAAATAATACTAAAGGAAAGTTTAGGCCGGCGGTAACCGCGACTTTTTGTTTTTGATGAAAATGCAAGTAGCCCTACTTTACTTGAAAATACAGTACGAACTTGACAGTTTCTTTGACAAAAAAAATTAAAAATAAACAAAATAAGCAAAAAGCAAATTTTAAAAGATTTGTGTCATGTGAATATTGATCCAGACCCCACAGTTGGAACAAATCTGATCCACTTTTGATAACAATTTCTTTCGGAGAAGGACCCAGGGCAGAAAGACAGCATTTTAAAAGCAGAATTAAGCAGCGCGAAGATCCGGGTTCTTTAGGGAAATGTGTGAACCGAGCAAATCGAAAGCAAGGGTTCCAGTCGAGAGGTCGGGGAGTGGCGCTGCCTGGCAGAGGGAGAGGACGCACTGCTTGGAAAATGATCTCTTAAAAATGAGTTTAAAACTTGTTTTTATGGCATTTTCAATGCAGAGTGAAACTTAAAGCACAGAAATAGGCAGCATTCCTGCTATAAGATAGAGCCTACATTACAGCCTCTTGCATTTCAGATCTTAAGGGAGAAAAAAGAGGCAAATGATGAGGCTAATTTCTCTCTGAAATTGCTTAGTAGAAAAGACAGCCAAAGTGGCATCTGCCAGTGAGGCATCTCTTGCTTCTGCAGAAAGCCACTCGATATGGCTTCCAGCCTGTGTACCCAATATTCGGTTTTTAGGTGAAAGATTGTTGAGAATATAAGAGAATTGTTATTGAGCTAAATTGTACAAGAAAACTGACCTAAGTCACAATATCATCCTCTATGTAGTCTATATTAAAAAATAGATGCGGTGATATTTTGCCCCCAAAATTCATTTGTTACATTTCTGAATTAATAAATTATTGCATGAGGATTTAGAAAAATGTTATCCTGTAACTGTAGACAACAGTTTTGCTACTTTTATAAAATAGCTATGTTAGACTCTTCCAAAAAGACAATTTGAAGTCAGATGGTGGATGTACTTACTGTTCCCCTCATTTGAAACATTTTCTCAAGAAAGGAGCCTGTGTGTGTGTGTGTGTGAGTGTGTGTGTGTGTGCACGTGCACGCGGGCATTGCATAGCAGTTGAAATATATTTAATACTTTAAGACTTCTTACTGATATCTCCACTGTATCCAAATCTAGTTTTGTTGTTGCTGTTGTTTATTTTGTTTTGTTGTGGGGGCGGGGAGGTCAAGACAGGGTTTTTCTGTGTAATGGCCCTGACTGTTCTGGAGCTTGCTTTGTGGGCCAGGCTAGCTTTGAACTCAGAGAGATCTGCCTGCTTCTGCCTCCTGAGTACTGGGATTAAAAGAGTGTATAACCACCACCCAACCAAATTTAGTTTTGAAAGCAATTGTATTTGGATTTCGAAAATAGAAATAAAATCCTAAATCCCAAATTGCATATCATAAAATTAGTTTCTCAAATGTTTAAGCTTGACAGGAGAGTGGACATTTCAGGTAAGAATTACACACACACACACACACACACAATATGAGAGGACTTCTTTTAAGCCTATGATTTACAACTTTAAAAAATATTTTTGGGGGGCCTGAAGTTAGTTTTTTATGTGGGAGTGCATATTCAATATTTAATTTGAAGAGATTGTTCAAATAAGCAAATACTTACTGAACAGAACATTTGAAAAACCAGCAAAGGAAGAACTGTCCTAAAGATAAATTGATACTGTGTTGTGCTTAATCTTGAAAATCTTCAACTCTTCACCCTTACAAGAACCTTTAGTAGGATATTAACACTAAGTATTTCTATTTATTTCTCTACAGTTTAAAAAACAAAAAACAAATAATATGAATTATAATTTGTGTTCAGTTAAAGAATAAAAGGATTCAAATGAACAGATTTTCTATTAGCCTTTCCATTTAATTTTTAAATGAGTTTTTAAATTATTAGTTTATTATTACTGATGTCTAAAAAAGGTCCTAACCCATAAAATATTGGTAAAATTTTACTGCCATTCATTCTAAGCAGCATCTAATTTGAAAGATTTTGGAGAATGTGTTTTCAGGGCATTTACATATTCTTGGTTTGCCTCCAGTGAGCAAATGAATGTCATTTCAAATTTCCTCTTTGGCTTCTTTTGCTTTTCAGCTTAGAGGTAAGGAAAGTAAGAGAGATCAATATGTTTTAAGCATTTCTTCCACACAAGATTATTTCAATGCCATTCTTTGCTGTTGTGTCTGAAAAACGGGTGGCCAAGCCCACTGCCGGCAGAGCCAGACATTCAGCCGGATCCACCCCTGGGCACAGTCTTCAGAGGCAAAGGATTCAGCTTCCAAACTTGATTAAAAACAGCCCAGTAAATTGCTCCAGAGAGTAGGTGGCTGAGGTCTGAGCGTGTTTCACTGGGGAATATGCAGGAGCTTAAAGATTAGATAGAGAGCTACAGGGGGCTGTTGTGTCCACCAAAACCTGCAGGTAAAGCTCACTTTGTGGGATTTGAATGCTGAGAAAGAGTGAGTCTCTTGTAATTTGCCACCTTAATCTGAAAGAAAAGGAAACAGACACACCCCAAGAGACCTACAGAGATATCTGGAAATTGTGGATTTGTTTTTTTGAGTCACTGAGAGACCTTTTGTTTTCCAGTTGGCAAATATTTCAAAATATACTTCTCCCCTTTAAGCTGTGTCTTGGAAGATATAATTAAAAGGAAAAGACAAAGAAGGAAAGTGAACTAGGAATGAGGCTTATGTAGACTGGTGAATAAAATAGAAGTTTGTCAGCATCTTCTTAATAATATATTGTTACTTTCTGGCTTGTGGTTTTTTTTTTCTTTTTTATAATAAAGCCTAAAGACATCTAAACCAGAATCCAACCATGAACAAAAATGGGAGACTTTCTGGCATGCTTCAATAATAAAACGAAAATTCTGTCTTCATGTGACTGTGCTTCAATTCAAAATCTGATTCCAGAAACTGGTGCAATTTGTTACTTTTTTTCGTGTGGACTCAGGAGGAGGAAAATATGATACATTGGGGGATTTTACAGTAGAGCTGTGTTTAGTTTTAATTTTCCTGTATTTTAAAATAAACACTTTGACCAAAGCATGTTTGATCTTTGCAAGAAGGAAGTATACATTGTGAAGGAATGTGCAGCGGTTGGGTATGAAAATGGGGTTGTGACTCACAGCTGCAGGCAGAAAAAAAAAAGGCGTCTTAGTGTCAGCCAGAGGTGTTCAGTCTAATAATTCAAGCTGTAAACTGTATCCCCTAAAATTACCTGCATAATAAATCACTGTGAGAAGAAAAAAAGTTTGAACTGAAAAGTGTAAGTGAAATAAAATCCTCGGGGGACTACGATGCTGGGACCTATTGCAAATGATATGAAATATAGATTTTTTTTCCAAAACTTTAAGAATTAGAATAATGCTGAAAATTATTCTAGCACAGTTGGGTTTTTTTTCCTGGCATAGATTTCAACACATTTTTATATAGCTTGTCCCAGAAATGGGTTTGCATTATTTTTTCTCGTCCTAATCACACAATCAAATTGTTTTATAAAATTTCCCCATTTATTAATACAATTTGTAAGGGGTGGGGGTTAAAATAGCTTTATGTTTAAAAAAAACAGTTACAACTAAATTATCACATACATATCAAGAATAACGGAGGCCGCCGTCCCTCAGAAAGTCCCCTAGGTTCCTGTCTCATATTTCAATGTTGCTTACAGGTACCAAAGAAAACACTAAATTCATGTGACCTGGTGAATTAGCTTGCCTAGACTCAGTGCTCCATTGGAAAACTCCGGCACTGCGGTTGGTAAAGCGGGTGCCAAAGCCTTGAGAAATGAGACCATTTTGGGGGAAAGACTGCACCAGTTTGGAGTGGACAGGACCTAAGACAGGTTGGGTGCTCAGAGAAAAACATGCAATTGTCAAGGGGAAGTTTAAGGGCAAGGACAAACGAAGTCTTCGAAACAATAAGGCTAAGGAAGTTAAGAAGCAGGCTCACCCAAACCACACTGAAACAATTTATTTTATAGGATCCCCCTACATTTCCAGAATTAGTGAGCAGAGCCACGCTGAGAACACGGACTGTTCTCGACGGCTCTTGCGGCTCCTAAGAACACAGAGAGGGAGACAAAGTAGAGTTGGCACAGGTTTCTTTTGCCTGGGCATTTCACACGAAGCTGTAAGGAAGGAAGGGAGTACACAAAACGAAGGCTAACTCCAGAGAAGTTTGCAATAAAGATTAACTAGAAAAGGAAGTCCACAGCAATTAAAACCTCTCTACCCTGGCTCATTAGTATTCATGACTGAATGTCCAACTCTTCTGTTTATCTTTCTCCCAGGATCAATATCCTAGCAGCGTGGGCCAGGGAGGAGCCCGAGTCCGGCCCTGCGTGAGCTTGACCTTTCGCGCCCTCCCCACAGGTCAGAGCGTCCTCAGAACTGCCAGCCAGCGCCGCACCCGCGCTCATTAAATCCCCCATTCATAGGCGTGTGGGGAGTGGCGAGGGTTGGGGAGGGCCAACAGGCTAGGAAAGTGGGGGCTGGGAATAGTGGACACACAGAATCAGCCGGCTCCAAAGAGTTTCAGGAAACCACACTAACCGCTGTGGGCCCACTGGGTCCGGAGCACAAAACAAAGCAAAAAATCCCGTGCGGTAAGCACCAGCGCTTTCCGCAGCAAGACTCTCTATCTCGGCTCCATGGCAGGGGTTTTGTTGGCACCGCAACAGGTTTTGACGTTTTTAGGGAATGCAGCAGCGAGAACCTTTGCTCCCATCAAAGGGAACTCAGTTCCCACTTGAAGTTGCACCAGGTCAGGAGTGTTCCAGGCCTCTGTGGACCTTGGAGAAGCAGCACAGAGACGACTGGAGAAGCTTCAACTGCAATAGTTATCTCTGACGTTCTTAAGGTTATTTTCACCCCACCCACCTCCTTCCCTAGTGACTCTGCTCTGTTCCCCAAGGCCACTGACTTAGCCTCTGGAAAAAAATGAAAACCTGGGGGTAGGGGAAAGAAGAGATTGAGTCAA
Organism: Ondatra zibethicus; assembly: GCA_004026605.1. Lineage (NCBI taxonomy): Eukaryota > Metazoa > Chordata > Mammalia > Rodentia > Cricetidae > Ondatra > Ondatra zibethicus. Next base: position 12,492 of record PVIU01012554.1, on the reverse strand, counting down.
GGGTTTTGAGACATTTCACTCCAAGACTGCCAGCAGAACCATTGCCCCCGAGAGAGAGAGAGAGAGAGAGAGAGAGAGAGAGAGAGAGAGAGAGAGAGCGCAGCAGTTGGGCAGAACAATCTGGACCCATCACAGTCCCTGGGGATGGACCTAGCTAGGGTTGCCAAAGGCTATCGTCTCCCATCGCACCCCATCTCAACTCAAGATATGAGCCTCACCTATAGGGCCAGGCAGTGAACCCTCCAAAGGTATGTTAGGTGGGTGCAGAGCAGGCCTGGCCCCCTCCAAGGAGGATAGAAAGGGGTGAGGAAGGATGTAAATGCCACCCACCCGCATCTCTGCAGCTTCACGTTCTTCCCACCCGTGAGTGAGCCGGTGGTGGAAAGATTCGGAAGCCGCAAGAGGTGAGCAAACGTGAGTGGATGATATGTATTGGCATGGGAGTGCGAATGGTGTGTCTGTGTGGGTGCGAGGTAGAGTACCGGGGCTCCAATAAACCTGCCTGATGGTTGTGCCAAGCCAGGTGTGGCTGCGGGGATGCTGGACCCGAATAGGGAGGAAAGCAGTTAAAAGGGGGGCCAAGCGTTACCTCTTCAAAAGCTCCTCTACCTTGAAAATAAAAGGAAAACGGGGAGGGGGGAGAGGGCTACATGGTGGTCCCTGTACCCAAAGTTATCATCTTGCTCCTTGTAGGGGCGGGGCAGCACGGTCCCTGGGGAGTACCCTGACCCGGACTTCCCCTTCCGCAGTGGCCATTCAGGGGCGAGGGCCTTTCTGTCCCTAGTCACCCCCAGCCTTGACCCTGAACTCAAGACACTTGGACTACCCTAGTCAACTTTACAGGTGGCCTCATTTGTTACAGGCTACCCCTATCACCACAGATGCCTTTACTGCCTCAGGAATTCAGCAGGATGGGCCTGAGGTTTTCTAATAATACTTAACCACTCTATCTAATCTGGAAAGATCTAGATTCCCCCCCCCACCCAAAACAACAACAGAAAAGTCAGCAACAATCAGTTGGGGCAGGAGGTTTGGGAGTGAGAGGAGAAAAGACATTTCTACAGTCTTGGTTCTGAGCTGCGGGTTAAAAATAGAAACGTTTCATCTCAGCCAGGCTGCTGGGGTAGCACTAGGGCTCGGATCTGTAAGTTTCTGGGGCATTAGACTATAATCAACCCACAAGTATTTATTGAATCCCTACTTTGGATCCTGAGAGGAACTTTCTACGCACCTTCTATTTCAATAATTTTTTTTTAATTAAAAGTCTGTCCAAAGTTCAACTAATTCTCGATGAGTGTTATTCTGAGGCCTTTATTTCTTAACCGTTAAGTGGACCTACTGCCTATTGAATGATTTCTGTGACGTGATTTGGGGCAGAGAAGGAGCTGAGTCTCCAGTGCATATTTGGTAAATCTCTAGGCTCCTGTGCTACCAATAAACTCACCAGAACATACTGGGACACACTTCCCCCTAGTCCTACCAAGCCGCCTAGGCCTTCCCAGCCGAACTCAGCGATGCTGGTGAACAGCACAGAGCCTGGGGAAACCCGAGCCCCCGGTCCAGCCTGTGATCTGCCCTTGATCTCAGGGTTTTGTGCGGAAGAAAAAAAAACCCACTTGAGACTGAAAACATCCGTCTGAAAAAGAGACAAAGGGGATAGGGGGTGGGGTGGAGGAAGAGCGAAGGTGCCTGCGGTGGGCAGAGGAAAGGGGCCGCGGGAAGCTAGGGATGGTGTGCGGGTACTGGTGTCCCGCAGTGATCGGAGGACTCCGGAAACGTTCCCTGGCCCGTGCGGTTAGCAGAACTCGGGGCTTCTGGGCTGGGAATAACCTCCTCCCCGCCAGGAACTTCGGAGGACATCACTGAACTGGGAGAAACTGATACCCAAGCCCGTTATCCTTGTGACCATTAATAATGTAGTGAGGATCACGATAATTAATAATAATAATGATGGGCCTCCCGAGGGAGCTCCAGCTGCCTCTGGATAAAGCGAATCTCGTGGTGAGAGGGGACTTATTCTGTGCTGGAGGGAGTTGAGCGCGAAGGGAGAGGGCTTCGGCTCACTGAAGTTCAAGTTGACAGCCGTGGCAGGCAAAGACCAGTCCTCCCGAAGCGGCAGAGATTCACAGCGCAGCTCTTGAGTCCTGAGAAAGGACGTTTCAGCTATGACCCTGAAGTCAAGGCAAGTGCAGGTTAGCATTCAGGTCCTTTTGGAATTGGGCGTGAGGGGGAGGGGAGGGGATCCCGCCCAGTACTTTCACTCACACCTACCCCCATTCCAACCCCATCACTCCCAAGCTCTCGAGCCCAGGTGCCAGACTGCTGTACCCTTTAAGTAGAGCGATTCAGGCATCTTCACACGCATGCTATGTCCCTCTTTTCTCAATCGGCTGCGGAAATTCGAAGGGCTAAGAGAAAGACCAAACATGGAACCTGAATCAAGCCGTCGGGTTGATGACTCCTTTGGACAAAGCCGAGAGGCGAGAGGGACTAGGAGCCATTTTGCTAAAAATCCTTTCCCAGGGGCTCCAACCGTTTTGGGGGTGGACTAGGAAAGCACTTTCCGGCGACGATCTTCCTAGCCCAACCTCTACACGTTGTATTTTTCTGCTGAAAATTAGCAACAGCGCCCTAGACTTAAAGCGAACTCTCCCATAAATTTGGAAAACAATTGAAACAATTGCACTACCTTGGCCCAATGGAAGCATTCATTTTGCTCCCAACTTCCCGAAAACAAGAGGGCCTCAAGGCCTTAAGTTAATGCCTCTTTAGTATATTTTTTTAAATTTAGGGTATCTCCCCCTCCCCCCGAAAAGATTGGAAACCTTTGAAATAGAACCATTTCCTTCTTGTCCACGAAATGAATATTTAATCTGACTCCTTTGCCTACTCCCCCAGGGGTGAGGGCTCGGCGAAACCCTAAACGATTTTTCTCACAGCTTATAATTGTTCAATGAACTCTCCCAAGGCTCAATAACATATGCCAATTATTTTAATAATTTTGCTTAATATTATTAGGGGTTATAAATTTGATTTTAATAGAGGGTTGATTGCTTCAGAAGTTGGCGCTTAGGCAGCTCGAGGGCCGCTGGGAAAGGGGAATCTGGCGCTTGTCACTGAGTCTCACAAGCAGGCACACACACTCACACACAGTCAGGCTGGATGGAGTGTTCTCAGCTTGCCACTGAACAGGTAGCGTAGCCTGTGGGAGGTCAGTCTCGTCCTCTTCCCAAATGCCCTTGGGGCTGTCAAGCCTGAACCGGTGGCTCAACCCAGAGCAAGGAGAAAATAGCAGAAAGACATCGCAGACTCCCGCACCCTTTGCACCGGTCTCAACCAGCCCTAGGCTTCACTGGCCCATCCGTGGAACTGTTGGGACCTCAGGCGCCACCCGGCTATTCTTCCTCCCAGGGGAGCAACTCCCATCGCTTGGGGCCTCTCAGAAGCACAGGAACACCCAGTGGGTTCAAAAATTGAGAAATAATTTCCCCCATCCGTACCCTTTTATTGCTAACATTATTTTTGTTTTCTTTCTTTACAGCATCTTGTTTGAAAACTCACACCAACTCATGTGGGGGTGGAAAGTACAGAGGCAGGCGTTCCTGAAAACCCTGTGCTCGCTTACTTCACCTGGCAGCATTAGCCTTTATATTTTCTCCTATTTTACTTCGCTGCTCTTTCCCTTGAGACCGCAGATTGGATGCTTTCCTATCTATGATGACGAAAAAAATTTTAAGCATATTCTATTTATTACTTTCTCTTGAACACCACAATTATTGTTGCAGGACTGCTTAAGATAAACAGGATTTATTGAGCAAGCTCTGCTTAAAATATCAAGGAAAAAAATCGTGGTAGAAATGAGTCCCTTTAAACTATAATCTCTAGGCCAAGTTCAAAAACAAAGTAGTCAGCTCAGTTTTAAACGTGCAATTAAAAATAACTGTACCTCAGCTTTTCAGAGGGAGGGAGAGAGGAAGGGGGCAGGGTAGGGAAGGAAAACAAAGAATAAGGAAATGTTTAGTGCTTTTAAAGCCAGCCCAAATAGCTGAAAGAAAGAAAGGCATTCCCTTAGATAATGGGGCCATTAGACACTGTGAAGGTTCCTGCCGCCATTCCTCACAGGGGCTTTCCAAAAATTTAATTCATTCTCAGCTACCAAACAAAGGGATGTAGAAAATAATTTTGAGACTTTCTGCCAAAGGGGCAGTTTGGCCCATTCTCTATGCATAAATAGACCTTCCTCAGAAGAATGCAAGGTGGCACTTCCCCCACACTCCCAGTCCATACACATGTCATGCCTTAAGCTGCCTCCTTCCCATTCTCTTCAATAACTTTGCTAAGAAAAAAAAGTATGTTCATGCATTTTCAACACATTTTATTATATTTCTGTATGCATTACTCTCAAAACATCACAAGAAATGATCAAACCACTTAAACCTTCAAATAAAAAAATCTGAAACAGTTTATGCCCACAATTGTACATATTTATAGTTAAGAAACATTCTTTATAAATATTGTTTCCTCTGTAGCAAGTTAATACCATAATTTAATTACAAATGGATAAATATGGCAACGGATATTTACAGAAGGGTGTTATTACGGAAAAAGCTAAGGGCACAACGTTTACTCCCACCCCACCCCCCCAATCTTTCATACAACAACTAACAAATCGAACTCGCAAAAGCACTGAAACATCACATGTAAACCCAGCTAACAGAAAAATACATTCACAAGCGTTGGTGGTGGTGGTGATGTGTGCTATGACTTGCTGTGTTGAAGAAACAGAAGGGAGACTTTGGCACGGCTCATTTTTTCCAGTCTATAGTTGCATGAAGTTTACAATCAAGTTGCCTCATTAAAAGGAACACAATATTTAATACCACAATACAAAATAAACCATTTTCTTCCACATTACTTAAAAAAGAAGTCGGGTAAACTAAAAGGGAAAAAAGAAAAGGCCCATCACTTGGGGGAAGGGGATGGGAGAAAGGTGGGAAGGAACACAATCCAGGGTTTACAAATGGACAAACTTCTATCCACCAATAAGCCATTAAAATCACCGTGGAAAAGGAAGGAGTCCGCTATGGCTATGTACAGTTTGTCAAAAGACTGGGAAGCATGTGGGGGGGGGGGGCTGGGGTGTTGCTAGGAAGTTTGGCTCGATATTTTTGTGGAGTTTACCTTCTTAAAATTTTTATTTTATGTTTTCAGCTTCAGAGACACAGAGATTTTGCTTTTCATGCCTAGATTGTTGCTTTGTTTATAGAAAAAAAACTTTTAAAAATCCTTCTGCTGGTAAAATCTTTTTCATCACCATAAAAATTAGATTGATGATTTTAACAACACGATCCTAAGGTGCCCTCGGTGGGTTTTGGGAGGGCTGTGGTGGAGGGGAGAACAGGGAATGGGAGAAAGGCCTGGCCCCTCACACGTACCATTCATTGAAGTTGGAGGAGAGGCCGCTATGGCCTCCGGCTGTCCCGCTGCCCCCTCCAGAGCTGCCGCCGCCCCCGCCGCCCGCCCCGCCGCCCCCGCCGCTGCCTGTGGCCGAGCCGCCTCCAGAGCCGCTGCTGCCAGAGCTCGCGCCTCGGTGCACGGCGGACACCGCGGCTGCCGCCGCCGCAGCTGCTGCTGCCGCCGCTGCCGCTGCCGGGGACAGGTTGGAGCTGCTTTGCGGCTCTGCGCTGGGGGACACCAAGCCCGGGGGCGTGGACGACTCGTAGCCAGAGCTGGCAGCCGGGGAGGACTCGGAGCCCTGAGGGGAGGACTCATGGACCTGCAAGACAAAAGCCGGGAGCGGAGACCAGAGGGGACTGGGTGTGAGTGCAGTTGCTGTGATCACGGACGGGTCCCCGAGCCGGGAGCATCCCACGAGTGTCCCTCGGCCCCTGGGGACCCTCCCAGGCCCGCCGGGAGCTGGTGCTCGAGGTCGGCCTAGCCCTCCCGGCTACCGCGGTGGTACCTTCATGTGCTTCCGCAACGAGCTAGGGTGCGTGTAGGACTTGTCGCACATCTTGCAGAGATAGGGCTTATCTGAGGTGTGGACATGCATGTGCTTCTTCCTGTCGCTGCTGTTGGCGAAGCGCCGGTCACAGCCCTCGAACTCACACTGGAAAGGTTTCTCCCCTGTGGACAGCAAACAGGGCGCTTGCTTACGGACACCCGGGACCCCAAAGTCCTCACCAAGGCTGCCAGGGTACAGAGTAAAGGGCAGAGGGGCAAGAGAGGACTGAGTCTCTGAAACAGGTTGGATTCCCCTCCGTAGAACCAACTAATAGATTCCATCGTTTATTTCGTAATTTACTTCCCTTCACAAATTTCCAATAATTTCGGGGCGCTCCTGGCCCTGTTAGCCTTTCCACGGAGCTTTTTGGATCCCCAACCCCCTAACAAGTTGGTCTAGCCATCGAGAAGCTGTTATTTTGACAAAATATTTGGGGCATTATCAAAATCACACAGGCGGCTGTGCTGCTGTCGCTTTCTCTTTGGGGCCAGTAGGCAATCACATTTGGAGATGCTGTGAGTCGTTTGGAGACTGGGCTATAGGGAGAGATTGAGCCAGTATTTTTCATCCAAAATTCTACAAATTGAGCTAACCATAACTCTAGTATAAACGTGTCCTTTTTTTTATGGGGGAGAGGGGTTTAAACATTAGTGATAAGGTAGCCTTTTAATGATTAATTATAGCTTTCAGCACAAGTTAAGGGGTTGGGGGCTGGAGTCAGGAAAACCTTTCAAAATCTCCATGTTTAATTTTCTGGCGGTTCCTGCATCCTGTTGCCAGGATTCCAAATGCTTGGAGTCATTTAGAGGTGTGAGAACTCAAATGTTGTTCCACTTGGAAAGGGGACCAGTTAACGTTAAATTCCATTAGCACCTAAACTGTTTTTTAAAGACAACCGCTCAGACACAGGGCATTTCATGCAAATAAATTTCTCAAATTTTAAACCTTGTTAAAAGCTTGTCTCGCACCTCGGCTCCCTCCCTTCCCAAAAGAGAACAATAGGCCGCTGGCTCATCCCCCACTTCGGAGTAAATATTGACAAGGAAAGTTGCTAAAACATTTGGCTTTCTTTTAGGAAATCGTCTTTTGCGATTTTGGCTGAGACCTGGTCGTAGATGAATAATGAATAATCTGCCTCATAGACGCGTTCTTTTGCGTCTCTCTTCTCACGCGAACGCCCTGCGGGGTGGTACTGCCTGGGGCTCTTGCTGGCCCGGGCGAGGGTCTAAGTTGGGAATCGCAAACCCTCTGGTGCCCATTAGAGAATTTCACAAACGGCTGACAAACCACCGCGAGTCCCCTGCGACCCACCCCGAGACGGGCTTTAAAAACACTTTAGGTGAGAACCGCTTTACAGCTTCGGCTCACACCAGATTCATTTAATGGGAAACAGTCCCGAGAAGGGCGTTTGGACCCTGAGTAAAAGAAATGGGGAAACACACAAGCCTCTGAAAAACAGATAATCCACTCAGGGCAGAAAACTCATTGAGACAAGCCGACAAAGTCCTTGCTAGGCTTGCTTCCCAGACATCTAGTTAGAGCAGAATTGTTTTATTTTATGCGCTCTATTTAGAATGGAAATTATTCACCAGGTCTGGGAGGGGGGATCGCTTCACTTCAAGCATATACTGGTATTACACTGACCATTTAAAGTTCAATTTCCGCACATGGAAAAATTCCAGCCCAATAATACCCTACCATCCTCCAACAAAAACAAGCCGCTGGCTGTCCTGCACTCTCCCAGGTCTCTGGCTGGTGAGTAGTTTCTAGCGCGCGCGAACACGACACACAAACACACACACGAACACACACACACACACACACACACAGCCTGTGCGTTTCTCTTCGAGGTGCCTCTTCCCACTCCGGACCCACGATTACCTGTGTGGGTCCTTTTGTGGATCTTGAGGTTCTCGGAGCGTGCGAAGACCTTGCCGCAGCCCGGGAAAGGACAGGGAAAGGGTTTCTCGCCGGTGTGCACACGGATGTGGTTGACCAGTTTGTATTTGGCCTTGAAGGGCTTGCCCTCGCGTGGACACTCCTCCCAGAAGCAGACATGGTTACTCTGCTCCGGGCCGCCGACATGCTCCACCGAGACGTGGGTCACCAGCTCGTGCATGGTGCTGAAAGTTTTGTTGCAGCTTTTCTTCGGATTGCTTAGCTGCTCGGGATCAATCCACTTGCAGATGAGCTCCTGCTTGATGCACTGCTGCCGCATGTAGCGGAAAAAGGCACCAGGGTGGTGGTGGTGGTGGTGGTGGTGGGCTGCGGCCGCTGCCATGTTCATCCCCATGTTCATATTCATGGGGCCGTACTGGTTGTGGAGTTGCGCCGCCGAGTAGGGGTCGGTCCGCGGGCTGGCCACTTGGCGGTATTGCTCCGAGCGCCCGAACACTTCTCCCGGCAGCCCTAGGCGCATTTGCCCGTTGAGCACGTTCTGAGAGCCGTGCGGCCCGTGCTGCTCCGGAAGGCCCGGGAAGAGGAGGTGGCCCTGCGCGTCCGAGTGCGCGTGGTGCAGGCCGCCAGCGCCCGGTCCGAAGAGCCCGTGCTGGCCGCCTCCCGGAGCCGAGTCCCCGAAGCCGCGGCTGCGGAACAGGAAGTCCCGGGTGGAATTAAAGGGAGGCCCGGAATAGGAGCCAACGTGTGCGGCGTGGGGCCCTAGTGCTGCGGCCGCAGCGGCAGCCGCAGCAGAGCCCGGGTATGCGCCCGGACCTTGCGACGTGAACGCCGAACTCTGACCAGGAGACAGTTCGTGCGCCCCGGGGTTGAGCTTGAAGGCGCCCATGTGCGCCGCGGCTGAGTCCACGAAGCCGTTCTGAGCAGCAGCCAGGCTCAGCTCGCGGTCCTGCATCTCGGCAGCCGCCGCCGCCGCCGCCGCGGCCGAGTGATGGTGGTGGCGCGCGAAGCTGCCCACCCCGATGGCCGGGAACTGCGGCCCCGCGTCCAGAAGCATGGCCAGCGCGCCCGGCCGACCTGTCGGCCCCAGTAAGCCCTGCCGCCTCGGTTCCCTCTCCCGATCGGCAAGGCGCGTCCTCCGAACGCCCGGCTCCGTGAGCCCGCGCTGGAAACACTGGCAACTGCAGCCCTGGGAGTCGCGCTGCTAGCCCGCCGCCGCCGCCTGGATCTGCCTCGGGCCGCCGGGCGCGGAGCGAAGGCACGGAGAGGAAGAGGAGGCGGCGGCGGAGGAGGCGCGGGAGGAGGAGGTGGAGGAAGAGAAGAGTCCAAAGCCAGGAGGAGAACCAAAGTGTATTAAAGGAGATGCGGCGGGGGCGGGCGGGCAGGGCAGGGGAGGGCGGGCGGGAGGAGGGAGCGGAGGGAGGTGTGGGGAGCGGAGGAGAGGGGGGCCGCCGGAGGGCGAGCGCTGCGCCGCGGCCCCCACCCCTGCGCGCCCCCGCGCGCGCACGCACGCACTCACTCGCTAGCTGCCTTGCACTGCTGGCGGACCCGGAGCCTAGCTGCGATCAGCGGCGTCCGCCGAATGAAGTCACCGCAGCCGCGGGGCCACGGTGCCCCAGGGCAGCGGCTGTGCACCGGCAGGCAGGCAGGGAGAAGACTGCGGCGAGCTCCGCCAGCCCCAGAGCCTTGGGCGCCCGCGGCTCCACCTGATCTCGGCAGGGGCGCTGGGCAGCCCGGAGGAGGAGGCCAAGCGCCTAGTCTGCGGCGCTCTCGGGTGGCCGCTCCCTCCCCCGAGGCCTTGCTCGCGCCGCCCAGAGCTCTGCCGGTATTGTTCGGCTCCGAGGCTGCGGGGTTTAGCCCTCCTGGTCCTCCGAGCTTGGCATTGGCGGCGCCGGAGTAGTAAACTTGCTGCGGCCACGAATTCCCCCAGATGAAGGAAACGGGAGCGTCGCTCCCTCTTTCTTTAAGTTGGGCCGGAGGAGGAGGCGGGGGAAGAGCAGGGGAGGGGGACTGTGGGAGGGGAGAAGGCGAGGAGGGGGAGGGGAGCAGGGTAAGGCTAGGCAGAAAAACAATAACAACAATAAAAAAGTGATCTTTGGTTCTCCTTCCAGCCGTACCGCCCCGGGTGCTAGTCCGCGAGCGAGTGCTCGCACCAACAAGGACAGAGCGTTGTCCTCGGCACGAGCAAATGCCAGGAGGCCAACGCGAGTTCCTCCCTTGCGGCTGCAGTGGGCAGCTTTTGCCGCCGCCTCTGTTTATTTCGGTGGGCGCTGAGGCCGCAGAAGCAGCCTTCTATTTTATTTATTTGGGTTTTTTTTTGTTCCCCTCCTTTTCCTCTCCCCTCCCCCGCGTACCCTAGTCTCCGGCCCGGGTATTCCTCCCTTCGGATCCAGGCCGGGCCTCCTGGTCACACCGCCCCTTTAACAGCGGCTCCCGCCCATCCCGCCCTCCTGGAACGGCTATTGGCCACCGTGGCCCCGTCAATCCTGCGCCCCCGCCCTGCGTCCAGCCCTCCCCACCTTCCCTGCTCCTGGCTGGATCTACGCGGCCACAGCAGTGGCTGAACGCACCCGCGGACTGGGCCTGCTAGGCTGCAGCGCTTCGCCTGCGCGTCTAGCCCAGTGGCTCCCAGCCCTAAAACAGGAACCCAGGGGCGAGCGTCATGGGGTCCCATGCCTAAAGGCCCTGTCGCCCTCCATGGGATCCTGGCCTGGGTTCAGTTGCTCTCTGAACCCGCTAACTTTGTGGGAGGCTACCAACTCCCCAGGGATCACATCCACTCTCTAACGACGCAGAAAAACTCGGGAACCCTGGCCCAAAGCACCCTTGGCTGTAGAGACCTGGTTAACAACCGAGTTACCAGACGGAGTCCCTGAGGGACCGAAGAGACTTTGAGGGACAGGAACAAATCTATAACCCTGTCGGCACACTCTACATTCCCTGCCCTCACTTAGACCAATTTACTTTGAGGTGTTGAAACACGGGTGAAGGACGGTGGGCACAGATAAAGTCAAACTTACTCCATTCCACTTCCCGAACACTCACCTAGACGTCAGTCCTACCCTAGGCTGTGGTTCCCGCCTCCCCTCGGGCGCACTTAGCCCCCACCCCCACCCCCGACGCTCGCGTTCAGCTCAGATTACAGGAGTAAACCCTAGGCAGCAGTCCCCCCTGAGAGGCAGGGGCAGGGGGTTGTTTGGAAGTCGTTTAAAGACAGTGTCACCCTCAGGGTGGATGCCCACTGATCCGGTCCACGGCCACATTGAGCTAGGAAGTGGGATGCCCAGAATCAAGCAAGGTTTAGGCCTTAATTTGGCTGTTGATATATCGGGCTCAGGGCCTCGGAAAAATAAACTGTGGGGCTTAACCCTTCTTTACGGTAAATGTCACTCATCTTTAATGAACGCACCGCAAAGCTTCACCCAAGCGCCGCCCTCTACTCTAGGCTGGCTGACCATTAAGGACATCCTACGGTCCTCAGATCGCGCTCAAGTGGTAACGGGAGAAGGAATTGTGGGCTCAGAGTTTGGGGAAGACAAGGGACAGTCTGTGGTCAAAGTCTTTCTTCGCCTTTGGCAGGCCTGAGAACTGCTTTTATCTATAAATCTTTGGGAACTGAGACAAAATTCGAGCAAGAGAATAAGCACACACTTCGAAATTTTATATTGAAATGAAATCACAAATTTAAAAAAAAAACACGCTAGAAGAATACTCTTGTTGAGGATTGTTGCAATGACTTGGGATCTCCTGCCTGCTCAAGCAGATTCTCACACCTTAAGGGGGTCGGAGCTGGCCGCAGCCCCTTCTGTAAAGGCTCCCTTCTCTCCCTCTGTGCTCCCTCTTCCCTGCCAAGGGGGAGGGGAGGAACGGCCAGGAGAAGAAGGCATCTTGTCTGAAATCAGGAGCTTTCCTGGAAGCTGGAGGGAGGAAATAGTTCTCTTTCTCCACATACCTCTACCTCTTCTCTCAAAGGGCAGATGCCAAACTGGCACGCTAGACTGCGGCGGGGGGGGGGGCATCTAAGCCGAAAGGCTTCGATCCATTTATTTAAAAACCTGTCCAGTTCAGTCTTTCACCTTGATTTACCTTATTTATCAGTTTATACTGAAACGTGCATATAACGGTTTGCTCTAAAAATATTACCTTCCTTTTTTCTTTTCTTTCTTTTTTTAACCTAAGATTGGTTGTGAGAATAACAGCCTTACTCATCCAAAGACCTTATTGCCTTCTTTCAAGCCCCCACAGCTGCAGGTTTTTCCTCCTCTCCCACTTTCTCACCCCCTCCCCACTCTTCCCTCCCTCTCCTTTTTGACCTATTCTCTCCTTTCGCTTTGATTTCTCCTTTGCTGTGCCCGCATTTCAGGACGGCGCGGCTGGGCGCTTGCTCGCGCTGGATTCCAGGGCCGAGCGGTAGGGCCGACGCCTTAATTCCCGCCGGAGAGCTCGCGGGCTGGGCCCTCCTGGCTATTCTTCCCCAGCTCCAGTTCTCCTCTCACTGCAGGAAGCAGAGGAGCTGAGCCAAGTTCAAAGTCACGTCTCCATCCCCTCTCAGAAGTATTTTATTTCTCTGCAAACAGAAAAAAAAAAAACCC
>PVIU01012553.1:0-59595 GCA_004026605.1 Ondatra zibethicus | reverse complement strand
TGTAGCTCTGTAGCAGAGTTTGAAGGCAGGGATTGTGATGTCTCCAGAAGTTCTTTTATTGTACAGGATTGTTTTGGCTATCCTGGGTTTTTTGCTTTTTCATATGAAGTTGAGTACCGTTCTTTCAAGGTCTTTTAAGAATTTTGCTGGGATTTTGATGGGCATTGCATTGAATCTGTCTAACACAATTCTTATAAAGAATTTGAGAGGACAATTTTCAGCTTTATATGAAAACACACACACATACACACACAAAGGGCAGCTACACAGTCCCAAATAATAAAGAACTGCTGGAGGTGTCACTGTCCCCAACCTCAAATTGTAATACAGAGCCATAGTAATAAGAACAGCATGTTTTTAAATTTATTTTTATTTTATTGGCACAAACACAGATATATTGATCAATGAAATAGAATTGAAGACACAGAAATAAGTCCATCTACCTATGGATACCTGTTTTGTTTTTTTTTTAAAAAATAAAACCAGAAATACACTGGAAAAAAGACTGTGTCCTCAAGAAATGATGCTGGTCAAACTGAATTGTTGCATATACAGGAATCAAAATAGATCCATACTTATCACCATTTACAAACCCAACTGCAAATGGATTAAAGACCTCAACATATAACCAGATACTTGAACCTACTAGAAGGGAATGTGGGGGACAGCCTTGAAAGTATTGGCACAGGAGACAACATTTTGAGCAGAATATTGATAGCACAGGCACCAAGGCCAACAATGAATAGATGGGACCTTTTGAAACTGAGAAGCTCCTGTAAGGCAAAGGACACCATCATTCAGACAAAGCAGCAGCCTGCAAAATGGGGAAAGATTTTTAACAAGGACACATCTAATAGAGGGTTAATAACCCAAATATATAAAAAACTTAAAAAAACCTGGACATCAAGAAAACAAATAACCCAATTAAAAATAGACTACAGATCGAAACAGAATTCTCAAAAGAGGAGATGCAAATGTTTGAGAACCACTTAAAGAAATGCCCAACATCCTTAGCCATCAGGGAAATGGAAATCAAAACCACTTTGAGATTTCATCTTACACCAATCAGAATGGAAAAGATCAGTAACAAAAGACAGTTCATATTGGTAAGGATGTGGGAGGCAGAACACATATCCATTGCTGGTGGGAGTGCACATTTGTAGTCGCTATGGAAATCAGTGTGGTGGTTCCTCAGAAAAATAGAAATTGATCTACTTCAAGATCCAGCTATACCACTCTTGGGTATATACCCCAAAGACGCTCCATCCTATGTCGGGGACACTTGCTCAACCGTGTTCATTGCTTCTCTATTCCTAATAGATGCAGATTGAAAACAATCTAGATGTCCACTAATGGATGAATGGATAAAGAAAATATGGTACATTTATTTATAAAATGAAATATTACTCAGCCATTATAAAATGAAATTCACATTTATATAATGTAAATGGTTGCAGCCAGAATAAAAATCATCATGAGTGATGTAACTCAGACCCAGAAAGACAAATATGGTATGCATTCATCTATATATGGATATTAGCTGTTAATTAATAAACAAGGTAGAATCTGTCTAACCACAGAGGTTAGGTAGAGAGTAAGGGACTAGGCAGGAGGATGGATCATCCTAGGAAGGGAATTAGAATAGTTAGGAATGGACAGGGTGGGGCTGGACTGGAACAGGGGAATCAAACAGGGAGAGGGAGGGAAGAGGGGGCAGGGACCGAACATGGGGAAGGACAGCAAAAACTAGGGCCATTTGAAGGGTCGTTTGGAAACCTACAGTAGACGCTTCCTATAATATAATATATACTTTTTCCTACCCTACAGGTCCTTTGAGTATAGACTGTGGCTTGTGGTTTGGGTTTTATGGGATCCCTGAGTGTGCCTGCACCTGAGTTTCTTGTGTTTTTCCTTTCGTTCTTTTTGTTTGGTTCTTTAGTCATATTCTGATTTGTCTGCCTTTTATATCTTATTTTAATATTATTCCTTAGAAGCCTGTTTTGCTAAGGAGAACCAGAAAGGGAGCGGATCTGGATGGGAAGGGGAGGTGGGGAGGAAATGGGAGGAGTAGGGGAAAGGGAAACAGTCGTCAGAATATGTTGTATTTTTTAAAAATCCATTTTCAAAGAAAGAAAAAAAGGAAATCCAGATGTTCCATCACGACAGCCTCCACTTCCAGAAAACTGGAAAGGACCTTTGTCCCCACTCAGCTTCTGCCGACTGCAATTTCCTGTGAGACAGAGTTTTCCTAAGAGAACTTGAGACTTCTCGAACTCTCCCCCAAAAAACAGGCAAAAGAAAAAAATTAAATTAATTTTAAAAATTAGACATAGACTGCCTGGTGCTGAGAGTCCTGAGACTTGCCGGGGGCCTCTCGCTACAGTCGTGCTTTCTAGAGTCTCCTCCAGGAAGAACAGCACCCTTCTCTTGTCTAGAGTCAAACTTTACTACATATCTCAGGTACGGAAGCTGTGCTAATGCCCTGAAATGTGAATACGCTTAAAATGTTATACGCAGTTCTCAAGCAGAAAAGTGACTGAGGAGCTTACACTGCATTTAATTTCTGGTCCCCACACGCTGAGGGAAGCATCTCCTGCACCAGGGCGTCCTCTGATCTCCACAGAGCATCACGGCAGCTTAAAATGCAACGATTCTTAACGTTTTCTATATAATTCTAGTTTCAAAATATTTTCCCTTCAAAAATTTGTATAATAAATTAGTCGCCACAAAGTTTGGGTCAATCTTAATTTTGGAGCCCATTTTTCTCTGTGTCCCCTGTTTCAAACACGTTTCGAAGTGCAGGTTTCTTAGTCTGTACACTCCCGTTTGCTGTTTGTTCTCTCTGTGTCACCCATGTCAAAAAGCTCATGATATGGAAGCATGTAGCTGAAATGCCTCCTGGGAAATTCTCACTCAAAAGAACACATACAGCACCAATTCTAGTTCTTTGGAAACATCCTCACTGTGTGTCATGACCTATGGCTTTGTAACTAAATGGTAAGTTTCTTCTCTTCGCATTCCTTTGTCCACTGCTTCCAGCTTAAATAGCGCGGAATACAAAGGATGCGCTCAGGCTGCATTTCAGAGATCTCAGCAACCACGCTTTTACATCTTCATGGGGTTTACTGAATGTAGCCTATGCCTTCTAACAACTTAACAAGCCTCATAAGAGTAATCTAGGAAATGTAAGTGCTGGAGAATACACTCAAGGCCAGCAGACGCTCCACCTCTAGCTGAGGCCCTAACTCCTGAGCTGTAAATGCTGAGATGTTATCAGTTAGCACATACTGCTCCAAGGAGCTTACAGCTAGCAAGTGGTGGAGGAGCGGGGAGGAGGCAGCAAATCAGATAATAAGTTAGTAATTATTTGGCAGGTGAGATGAAAGTTCTGTGGAATAAGCAGGATCAGAAGTGTGGAGTGTGGGAACCGGGAGCATTTTGTATTAAACAGAGTGGGCCGGATGAGACTGGCAGGGCACCATCTAAGCCAGGGCAGAAGGGAGGGAGCTGAGGGAGCTGGAGGAAAAGTCTTCTCAGAGGACAGCCACGAAGGCCTCTCCAGCCCCCAGTCACACACGGAGCCCTTTGAAAGTGACTCAGTGGAGAGGAAAGAGAAGGGTTTCAGGGCATTTAGCTTTATTTCATCTTAAAGCCATGAATGGCTTACTGAAAAGTTTTCCATGTTTAGAACAACGGAAGTATTTGCGTCTATTTTTAGACTTGACATTTCATGAAATCTAAATACAGATCAATTATTTGAGATAAAAATTTAGTATGCAAATGCTAAGGGTTGTCAGTATAAAACACCTAAAGGATTAAACACAGCAAGAAAATATGCCCTTCAGATACAAAGTGTTAAATAAGATTAATTTCACTTGTGTTTCTTAAAATGTGGCTACAGGGAAGTTTTTTCCTTTGGTTTGTTGAGATAGTGTCTCTGTAGTCTAGGCTGGTGTGAAATTTGCTATGTAGACCAGGTTGACCTCCTGGGGCATCCTCCAGCTAAAGTCAAGTACTGGGATTACAGGTGTGAGTAACCACACCTGACTCAGAAAGTTTCAAATTATCCATGTAGCTAATGTTATTTACTTTTTTTTCTCATATAGCTCAGACTTCCAATTTGTTATGTAGCTAGGGGTTGTAGTGATATTTCATTTGTATTTTAATAAATAAAGCTTGCCTAAAGTTCAGAGAGTAAAACAGTCTTACTGTTCAGCCTTACAGACCAACAGTGGTGACACACAACTTTAATCCCAGTAGCCACACTAGTTTGTCATAGAAACCGGGTGGTGCTGCCTTTAATCCCAGCCCTAGAGAGGAATATAAGACGGAAGGAGACAGCTCTCACACACGGTCTCATTCTGAGATTACTGGCAGCAGGATCCCCATTTCATACTGAGGTAGAGGTAAGAGTCAGTGGCTGTTTGGGTTTTCTGACCTTCAGGCTGAACCCTGGTGGTGTGGGAGGTCCTTCTGTATATGTGTTGCTTTTATTGGTTAATGAATAAAGAAGCTGCTTTCAGCCAGTGGCTTAGCAGAACAGAGCTGGGTAGGGGAAACTAAACTGAATGCTGGGAGAAAGAAGGCAAAGTCAAGAGAAGCCCTGGAGCCGCCAGATGAGAAAGATGTGAGCTACTAGCTAGAACCTTGCCGGTAGGTCATGAGTCTCATGGTAAAATATAAAATAATAGAAATGGGTTAATTTAATATGTAAGAGCTTGCTAGGAATACGCTAGAGTCATTGGCCAAGCAGTGTTTCAAATAATACAGTTTCTGTGTGACTATTTCAGGAGTCTGGGCAGCCCGGAAATGAACAAGTGGCCTCCTACTACACCCCAGTTTCTGTCTCTGGGTTTTTATTAATCGTGCTACAAAGGATGAGTTTGAATTTCTAATTATCCTGCCTCTGCCTCTCCAGTGATTACAGGCATGTGCCATGGAGCCTGGTTTATGCTGTCCTGGGGATCAAACCTAAGGAAGGATTCATGCATATGAGGCTAGCCTCTCCCCCGATACCTTTGTAGTCTCATTTCTGTTTGTGTGGGTTTGTTTATTTGAGACAGTCTTGCTATAGCCCAGGTAGGTTCCAAGTTGGAATCCTGACTCAGCCTCCTGAGTACAGGAGTACACCCATGTGTTACCATACCCAGCTCCCTGTATCTCTTTCAGACAAGGCTGGGCTAGAGCAAGCAGTCTGCCTGCTAAGGCTGAGGAAAACAAGCAGGTTCCATGGTGAGTTCCAAGGGAGTGAAGGGCCGCTGGGGGTGGGGACTGGAAATGGCACTGCCATGGGAAATCCCGACCTTCCTGCTAAACATGTCTCCTAGGTAACCCTCAGGGTCTATAAGCTCTTGCTCATTCATGGCGTGTGGTGAGAGAGGGGCTTGAAGTTACCATACATGTAACACAGAAAAGTGGAAAGCCGCTTCCTTGGTTTGCAGGGGAATTCTGAACCGGTCTTTCAGTGGGTCTCTCACAGGAAGATGTGGGTGCACGGTTAGATGAAGATGTCTGTGTCTCGTGGAAAGAGGTGACTGTTATAATCAGGCCTCTAGAAACCAGTGCACTGTAATCTGACACAAGGAAGGAAGAGCTGGACCAAGGGCAGGCAGGCGGCCCACAGTCCTGTGCTGCCACGCCCACAGGCAGCAGCAGGCCTGGCCGACCCAGGCGGCTTTCTGACTCTACACAACATCTATTCTGTTGTCCTCCTCTTCTTCCTTTTTTAATTTACTTTTAATTTTAGGTACACTGATGTCTTGCCTGCATGTATGTCTGGGTGAGGGTGTCAGACCTTGGAGTTACAGACAGTTGTGAACCACCATGTGGGTGCTGGGAATTGAACCCAGGTCCTCTGAAAGAGCAATCAGTGCTTTTAACCACTGAGCCATCTCTCTAGCCTTGTTGTCCTCTTCAATTCAATCTTTTTGTTGTTGTTTATTTGCTTCTTTGTTTTCAAGACAGGGTTCTCTTTGTAGCCCTAGATGCCCTGGAACTTGCTCTGTAGACCGTGTATAAATTCAGAGATCCATCCACCTCTCTGCCTGAGTGCTAGGATTGGCGGTGCATACCACACCTGGCTCCAATGCACTCATTTTTATCTGCAGGTTTTCTTTTTCTCCATACAATGCAAAATGGGCTGAGGAACAAGATATTGCAACTTGTTTTCAGCTGTACCATGTCCAAAATACAGGGCCTGCGGACTGAGGACCACAATAAGGGGAGATGGGATCTAAGAGAGCTGAAAGGGGAAGGAAGGAGTTTTCGCTTTCAGCCAGGACATTTGCTTCTTTAATGACCGTGAAATAGGTGATCCATCATAGCATGAGGGAAGGTTGGAGCTCTTCCCTGTGGCACGGTGGGTGTTGTAATCGAGAGTTGTTATTACTTCTATTCCCAAGGCTGGAAACCCCCATGAAGTAACTGTTGTGGGAACATTAGCCAAACTTAAAAGAAAGCTAAAGATAACTAACTTCTTTTTTAGAAGTGCAAATGTATTCCCTTCTGAAACAGGAAACACTGGCTTTTAGAAGAGAGGAAACAGAACTAGGAGGGACAATCCCTGTGTGCGGGGTGGCAGACGGTGACCGGAGTGGGTCTCGGGCTCCTGTCAGCTTTCTTTCTTAAACTAACTCTTCAGCACGCTGTCTGCTCCTTCTCAAATACCAAATTTAAATGCTATTTCATTAGCTCTATTGGCAGTTAATAAAAAAGGCTGCCATGGAACTACCCCAGGAACATTTTAGATCAGATTGTCCCAGATGATCGGAACCCACTCTGTAGCTTACTTTATGTACGGGCATTCTGTTCATGGCTCTTTAAACAGCACTTACTGAGTCCAACATATACTCAGCACAAAGGGGTGGGGTGCGTCCCATCCTTGAACACCTTAGTCTGCACAGAGAGGATACCACACATGTGATGGTTTGAATGGAAATGTGCCCCACAGTCTCAGGCATGTGAGCACTTGGTCCCGAACTGATGGTGCTGAGGTTTAGGGGGCATGACCTTGTTCTTTGAAAGTTTTTAAAGACTGTGCCATCTGAGTTTGTTTTCTGCTTGTTGGTGTCTGTGGCTCAAGATGTGAGCCCTTAGCTTCCAGTTCCTGTCACTGTGTCTCGTGTTGCCTCTAAGGACTCTAACCTTGTGGCCACAAGCCCAAATAAATGCTTCTACATGTTGCCTTGATCATGGTGCTTTATCACTGCAATAGGAAAGAACTAGGCACAGCACATGAAAGATAAGACTGTGGCTCAGGTGGTCAGGGTCCCAAGGAGGGCAGCTTCCTGGATTGGGGCAAAGATGCTATGGTGACCATTGTGCTTGGAAGTTGAAGAAGTACGGAGGGAAAGGAAAAAAAGAGAGAGAAAATCCCAGGAACTGATGATGTAAGAACAGCACATATTCCGAAAAATGCAAGCCACTCCATACAGCTGCATGACATGATACTTCACAGAACACGATGTGCTCCTGCCTTGGTAAGAGCAAAGCCCAAAGCAGCCCAGCCAAGGCATGAGAGGTGGGGAAGAGTCTCAACCCACAGCAGGTAAGGTAAGGAATTCATGGGACACAGTGTCCTCCCGTAGTAAAAGAAGCTAACAGGATATCCGCACGATACCATCCGAGGAGCCCAAGCTAAAGCAAATCCTCCCTGAACCCTGGCGCACTGCTTTTCTACGTCAGCTTGGCACACGTCACAGTCATTTAGGAAGAAGGGATCTTAAGTGAGAGAAGTTCTCTGTGGTATTGACCTATGGGCAAGCCTGTGGGGTATTTTCTTTATTGGTGATTGATGGGGGGCTCACTGTAGGTGGTCCCACCCCTGGCAAGGTGGTGGTCCTAGATAGTATAAGCAAACAAACTGAGCAGACCACGGCTTCTGCTTCAGCTCCTACCGCCAGGTTCCTGCCTTTGGTTTCTGCACTGACTGCCTGCCCTCCAGGCTCCTGAGTTGCCTGCCCACCTTCCAGGTTCCTGTGCTGCCTTCCCACCCCCGAGGTTCCTGCGCTGACTCCCTGCCCTCTGTGATGAGAGTTGTAAGCTGCAATAAAACTATCTCCTCCCCAAGTTGCTTTTGGTCATGGTCTTTATCACCGCAGTAGAAACCCTAACTAAGACACCTGATGGTATTTCCTATTTTGGGGAGCCCATGCACACAGGCAAATTCCTGAGCACATTTGCTTAGAGAATCCACTCATTCCCAAGTGTGCTCAGTTGATGGTCATACATTTCCGAAAGACAGTAGGCACATGTTGGCATGCTTGGCTTGCAGTCATGAAACATGTTAAAAATGTCAAAACAGCAGGCAGGAGCGAATCCGGGCCTTTCAGCTTGCACGTCAGCTGGAAATAAGGGACACTTTGGAGGGGCAGTGACACTGGTGCTTGCTCCTGGAAGTGCCTCCTCACTCACCAGCTAACACTGCGGTCTAAGCTGCAGACAGTGAGGGCAGGGAAGATCATGATTGGGTAACCAAGAGCCTTAAAGGCTGGAACTTAAGTGAAGCAGCAATGGACATCAAGTAGAGGAAGTGGTCCCATCTCCAAGTCCATGCCACATAGGACAAAGGTGACCCGGAAGAAACCTTTAACTGGAAGCAAGGGAAAAGCAATGGGGAGTGTGGGCTTGACCTAGATCAGTGGTGATGGAGCCTGAAGGTTAATGGTCATGACTACGCAGAGCAGGGGCACGCAGAGAGAGGAAAAGACGCGGATTGCAGGAGTTTACTTAAGGTACCCAAATGCATAGGAACAACGTCAGTCAAGGTAGGAGACTTGTGGCAAGGCTGCCTCTCTGCCTCCTGACTGCCAGGAGTACAGGCATGTGCTAGGATGCCATTATCCTCAGTCTTCGCCAAACTTCCGGCTTGTACATCATACTCTAGTATCTTTTGCCAAGTCCTGAAGATGCTTAGGAGGCTGTGCTGAGTCCCTAAGTCATAATCTTGCCTAACAGAAGCCTTCAGCAAGCTCCAGATTCGCTAGTGATTATGAGCTGCACCCAGAGAGAACGCTGTTGTCCTTGCCACCTATTTACACCACTGTGGGGTCTCAAAATAGCATCCTATATTCAGGGGGTGTGTGTGTATGTGTGTGTGTGTATTCATGTATGTAAAGGTCAAAAGTTGACATTTAGGGGTCTTCCTCTATCAGTCTTTCAAGACAAGGTCAGATAAAGGTCACACCCCATACTTCACCCCCAGGTTCCCTCTCACCAGTACTGGTCAGGGGTGTGCACTGCCAGGCCTGGCCTTTCGCTTGGGTGCTGGGGATCTGAACTTGGGTCTGTGTGCTTACCTTCCCAGTCCTTCAACACTATGTGTATTAATAAGAAAGACCAACTGAAAACATTTGTGAGAAAGACCCGGGACACAGGTCATCATATCTGGCCTTTACACACATGAACACACACAATCTCTCCCTTGTCGGACTAGGGGAGAGTTCAGCCCCATATCTATAAAGGGGGTAAGAAGTAAAGGAAAAGAGAGATTTTACACGACAGGAATTATAGAAATAAACTTTCTGGTTTGACTATACTGGCTGGGAAGGTGGCTCAGTCAGGTAAGGGTCTGCCAAGCAAACCTAAGGGACCTGAGTTCAGATCCACAGCACCCATGTGAAAGTTGAGCATAGTGGTGCCTGGAACTGCCCGGGCTGGAGGGGTGAGGACAGGAGATCACTGAAGGTTGTTGGTCAGCCAGCAACTGATAAGTTCCAAGTTCGTTAAGAGACGCTGTCGCCAAAACTAAGGTGGAGCATGACCGAGCAGGACACCAATGCCAGCCTCTGCCTATGCTTGCTCTTCTCTCCCTGCCCCCCCATTCACTCTATTTTATACAAGGCAAATGAGGGGAGCGGGCAGATGTATCAGACAAGCTTCCTGCATTTCAAGGACCATAGAAAGTGAACTGCCACGATTTTAGCATTTATACAAAACCTTGTTCTAAGTTCAAAGGGCCGACTTACAGAGTTCTTGCATATCACTTTCCCGGCTGCCTTCTGTAGATTGTGTGCCAGTGTGACGTAATGTCATCTGGTTGATGACTTTCTCTGTAGCCTTCATTTCTTTGTCAAGAATGTGCAAACCTGCACAGTTTGCTTCTGTTTTCCCTTAGCTAAACTTAGTTTTTTAGTTTTCTAATTGTTCGAGTCACTTAGTGCATTAGCCTAGTCATCCATACAATTTGGGACTTCCTGGACATACAGTCAGAGTGCTGAATGGCAGACAAAGGAAGATATATCTTTTTCTTTTGAGAGATCTACAAAGGGAGAAATGAACTGAGAACAGATATACAAAAAGCCACTTAACGGGCAGTGGTGGTGCACACCTTTAATCCCAGTACGTGGGAAGCAGAGGCAGGCAGATCTCTGAGTTTGAGGCCAGCCTGGTCTACAGAGAGAGTTCCAAAACAGCCAGGGCCATACAGAGAAACCTTGTCTCAAAGAAATAAACAAGCAAAATAAACAAATAAATAAACACAACAACAAAAAAGCCACTTTACAGGTTTGAAAAACAAGAAAGGTCTAACTTATATTCTTTTAATGTTAAGCCAAGAAACAATCTCTCTTTTACAAAATGTATAGGTATTTAAAAAAAAATACTCAAGCTACAAGTGGGTTGCATGTTAATCCCAGCACTGTGGAGGCAAAAGCAGGTCTCTGTGAGTTCAAGGCCAGCCTGGTTTACATAGAGACGTAGAGAATTCCAGGACAAACAGGGCTACACAGTGAGACCCTGTCTCAAAAAACAAAACAAAAACAAAAACAAACAACAACAACAAAGAAAACCACAAACCAAAGCCATGGTACTACTGCTGACAGTAGTAAACTTGAGCTTCCTGTTATCAAAAGGTAAGGCTGGAGAAACAAAAGGAACTCAAAGTGGGAACAAAAGCTATGGGGGAAAAAAAGCAAAACCACGGGAGTGGAAGGGCACGGCCTTTATTCCAGAGGCAGAGGCAGGTGAGTGAGTCTGAGGCCAGCCTGGTCTAAATAGAGAGTTCTAAGCCAGCTAGGGCTACACAACGAGACCTTGACTCAAAAACAAAACAAATAAAATGAAATGAACAACAACAAAACCATGAGCCAGCATGGAGGCTGAGGCAGGGGGATCATGGGTTTGAGGTGGAGTCTGGACTATATAGTAAGCAAAAGGACTGAGTGGGGGACGGAAGGGTCAAATTAAGAGAACCCTGACCTTCGGACGTTCTAAAGCAAGCATGTGCTGTGATACCCCACACTCCCCACAAATTGAAAGATGAAAGAGAATACATGTTGCTTCTGTTTAACGTTACCTCAGTACATAGTGGGGAATGCCACGGCTACACACAGAACAGGAACGCTAAGCGGCTTCTGCAGTGACTGGATGGTTTCTGTGTTGTGTGTAGAAATAGACAGGAAAATTCTTTTCTATTTTCTCACCTCTTAAAGAATTAGGGATTTTTTTTGACCAAAGAAAACAGAAAGATAGAGATGAATGTATCTACATATATAATGAATCAGTAGTGATTGACTGCTGAAACTGTGACGGTTATCATCTCTAAGTGCTAATGTATGCATTTCACCAACTTTCCGTTTAACTAATTCTCACAGTAAGGCCCATCCCGTCTTGCTGTTTGCAGTGTGCAATCGTCTCCTGCCTCTGCCTCCAGTCTCAACATGGGAGCACTTGGGCTCCAAAGGGGCACTACCACCTGCAGCTCCACGTGGGTTCTGGAGCTCCGAACCCAGGTCACTGGGCCAACTGCTTCACCCACTGAGCCATCTCTATGGACCTTTTATTCTCATTCTCATTATTTGCTTTTTACTCTCTACCAACTGAGCTATCCAGGCATATAACTTTTTAAAAAAATACATATAAGTTATTTTTTGTGTGTATGGTGTATGCGTTTGTGTGGGTAGATGCATGTATGTGTGAGCATGTGTGTTTACGTTTAGAGGCCGGAAGTTGTTGTCTAGTGTCTTCAGCCACACTCCACTTTGCTTCCTGAGACAGGAGCTCCCTGGAGCTGGGAGGGAGCACATCAATTTGACTGGACTGGCGGTTCAGTGCACTCAGGGATCTATTTGTCTCTACGGCTCCAGCACTGGGGTGCTAGATGTGCCAGAATGCTTGATTGACAAGGTCCTCGTGCTTGCACTAAACACTTTACATACTGAGTCATCTCCCCAGCACCCTAAATTATATTTTTAATAAATACCCATATATGATAAGATACCAAAATTGGCAGCCTTTCCTTTAATTCTAATTTACAGGTGGTTCCCACTTATCAGTGCTACCTAATTCAATTTTTATTCGAAAATTCATTCTTTTCTCCTAAGGTAACTTCTCTCATGATAGCTAGAGTGTGTATTTCAGAATCACTGTGAGGTTAACTACTCTAGCTAGCTAGCCTAGAAAACAGATTGATTTTTCTCTGAAGAAAAGTCTTCTAAGCGTGATGGGCAAGAGGACCTCTGTCTTCTCTGATCTCCCCACTCACGTTTCTCTGCTTTTCCTGAACAGCCAAACTGGTCACTAGCAACTTCCAAGGCTGGGAGGGTCCCTTGCCCTAAGCCTGTAACTCTCGTCCTCTAAACCCCGATCCCTAGCTCGAGAACTATTTTGGAGTCCTTGGTTTGAGGACATGTTTCTAGGCCTCCTGGCTTTCTGTACTCCACTTTGGGATGCTACACATTATTTGAATTTGGGGAAAATGCCACAGCAACAGCTGAAAACCCCCTACCACCACCACCCCTCGCTAGATTAGCCCTTATAGAACTCAGTCTGCTAACTGGACTGATCCTGGGCATCCTCCCATTTTATATTATATTTTACATTTTTAATATAAACTCAAAATAAGGGGGCTTGGGATGAGAAGAGGTAAGAGCTAGGGTAACTGGGACTCTCAGAAGGGACTCGAAATGCAAGCTGCATTCGGGAAATGCTGTTCTGTTCCTCCCCATCGGCCACCAAAGGTCACAGATTGCTGTAGTCTGGAGCTGACCTGCCCACATCAGTTTCTGTCCATCTCAGCCCAGTGTCAATGACAGTTCTGTCACCTTTTCCCTTGTCCGTGGGGTGCGCACTGGCTGCTCTGGGAGCTACTGCTGCTGGTGAGGAGGGAACACAGAAGGGAGACATGACTGTGCCCAGGCGCACGACAAACATCTGGAATGTAAATTACAGGGCCTCCCCAGGACCATCGGATTCACTGTCTCAAGCTGCCCGCACTTGCCTCCTGCTCTACCCTTCTCTTCTCAAGGAGGCCTCAGAATGCGAATTATAGTCAGACCTTCGAGGTCGCCCTTCCTTCCTATTGCAGCAGAGTAGAAAGGAATTCTCTTGCGTTGTTCCTCTCTGCTACTATGACCCTGTTTCTTATAAGTGGTTTTAAATGACTAAGACAGCATTGTACACATACTTGAATCCTTGTTTTCTTCTTTAAAAAGACGTGTTCTTTCTTACCGAAATATTACGGGATTGGGGATACTGCACACATCAAATTGGCACACTGTAGACATCAAACAAACAACAGCCATTATTCTGGCCTCCTCCATCAGTCTTGCTACTACTATCTACCCAGCCACCAACAGGTACAGATGCAAGGTTAGGGTGGGCATCCAGACCTGGAGAGAGAGACAGTTTTCTGACCAGACCTCCATTACTCAGCTCTCAGCTCCCTGTGCATTAAAACCCAGAGCTGGAAAGCTGGGACCACAGAAAGAACACAAAGCTGTAAATCAGAGGCAGAGCAGGAAACAGGGCAATGACAGGACTCTTTTACTTACTTCATCTAGAAAGAAATAAACTCAATTTCTTAAAGGCTACTAAACTTGTAGCTTTTCTAAATATTTAAAAGGCTATTCTTGTCTTGAATATAAAAAAAAGTCAGTTAAGTTTAATATAATAAAATATCTGCAATGACAAGAATGTCCTTCCAATCCCTTTTTACATTCCTGGGCAGATCTCCCACGTTAAACAGGTCTGGTTAACCTCTAGTTCAAATTGGCAAACCACGCATCCATGTCCTGGAATGCTCCCTACAACTGGTCATCTGAGTCAGAGCCTATTAAAACACTAGGAAGCCCAAAACAATGTCATACCTTACACACATGGTTCTCCTAACAGTCACAGGCAGAACTCATGCCCCGAAGCAGGATCCTCCAACTGGACCAGGGAGAGTGTCGCTCAGAGGTGCTCCCCTCCCCTCCTCTCAGGGGATCGGTGGCAATACAGGACTGGCAATCAAGCTGCCGCCCAAGTGTGCCCTGTTGCTGAACCCACGAGCTGTGTGTAATGCTGCTCGCTGCCACTCTCTCACGTGTTTTCCATTCCTTAACAATAGCCATGTTGTTTCCCAGCTCGGAAAACTCCCATGAACATCGGCATTGCCTGGCAGTTATGTTGTGCTCTGGGTGGCCAACTGCAGGCCGTGCACAGAGCTGCCTTTGTTGGAGGAAAATGCTCTCTCTGAAGCTTATGGTGCCACTGAAGTTGTTTTGTGCTATACACTCTTCCTGGCTCAAAGACATGCAAATGACAGCAAACTCCCAGGGTGGAGGAGAAGACACAGAAAAGCGGGTCAGTCTAGCCAGTGATGTTACAGAACTCGAACACGCCTTGTGTATGCAACGGTTATTTTCATTTCATTTTATATGCATGTGTGTTTTGCCTGCATGTATGCTTATGTACCACACATGTGCCTGCTACCCTCAGAGACCAGAAGAGGGTGTTGCATCCCCCAGGACTGGAGTTAGAGATGGTTGTGATCCACGAAGGGGGTGCTGGGAATTGAGCCTGAGGCCTCAGCAAGAACAGCCAGGGCTTTTAGCCATGGAGTCATCACTCCAGTCTGCGTTCTGAGTTTTGGCATAAGATTCTTCTGAACTTACCTAAAATTCTAAATAAATTAGTTTTCAGACTCAAGTTCTTTTCTTTCCTTTAGAAGTACTTAAAAATAAAATAAGAGGGGCTGAGAGATGGCTCAGTGGTAAAGATCACTGCCTGCTCTTCCAGAGGACCTGGGTTCAATTCCCAGCACCCACATGGTGGCTCACAACTGTCTGCTACTCCAGTTCCAAGGGATCTGACACCCTTATACATGCATACATGCAGGCAATACATAAATGAACATAAAAGTAAAAAACAAATTATAAAAAATAAGTGAACAGCTTTGGCATGTGTTAATTACGTACTACTATAATTAGCTTGGGAGTAGATTTCATAAAAAGTGACATCCCAAGACAAATGAGCTTGGTTATAGATAATACAATATTGAGGTACTGTGCTTTCCCAGGCTAGAAAAGAAAAAAAGGGGGAAATAATAACCACTATTATAGCTACTATTAAATCTGATGATAGTTTTTCTTCTAAAAAGGTAGAGAAATATCCAGAAGGGAAACAGCCCAAACTCTTTGTAGTTCAAACTCAACTTCCAAAACAAATGAAAAACAGACAGATTAATAAACACCTCGCCTACAGCTTAACAGAGGAAAACCCACAGTAAACCTAACCCAGCCAATAAGAGTACATTAAGGGCAGGAACAAGCTGGAGAGAGTGGTCACTGGACCAGCAGGAACTGGTATGGTAGATCCAGCTCTCAGTAACTGTTTAGCAGGGGCTGAGGCCTTGGCTCAATGCACGAAACATTTCCCTGGCAAGTGTGAGGACTGGAGCTCACAGCCCCAGAACCCACATAAAAGACAGGTAGGCATGACGGTACCCCGTAGTCCCGCACTTGGGAGGCAGACACAAGGGTACGCTGGCTAATTAGCCAGAACTGGCAAGCTCTGGGATCAGCAAGAGAACTTGCCTGATCCGTAAAATGTAGCAACCAGGGAGACACTCAGCATTAACTTCAGGCCTCCATATGCATACATGTGTGCGCCCACTCACATGTGAACACACAGATGCACAAAATAAACAGCTTTTAAAGTCTCTGACCACTGGAAGTCCAAAGCTGTTTGTCTTCTATCTTTTGGAAACTAAAGTGCCTCCCATTAGCACTGAAGTCCAGCAGACTTCAGTTTTGATTCCATCCTCTCTGGTGTGCTGACAAGGCAGATGAGGATTCTCCGGAGCTCTCTCAAACATGAGGAGGTCAGTCAGACGGTGGTGGCCACTGAAACCACCCCTTATTCGGTGTACATACTCAGTGCTGTAACATCTGGGCCAGTTCATATCAAACACGAAGAGGTGCTTATGCAATGTGAATCCTGGCAGATGTTCCAAATGCCAGATGGCAGAATGCAGCTTTTGAAAACGTTTTCTTAGGTCGAATTATCAGAAGATTAAGCTTAAGTTTAGAAACAGCTTTACTCAAAATTCCTGCTCACTCTGGGGCTCTTTTCAGCAACAACAAAATGCATTTCTCAGCGCTTTAATGGACTTTTGTGTTTACATGATTTATGTCTAGTTTCTGTTTCCTTTGCTGTGTGGTCTTACTCAGGGTCTGGCAGATTCTCTGAACACGGTGTATGGGTTTTTTCCTGACCTCTGGGCCAGTATTATTTTAATGTTATAAGGAGATAATAGTGTCATTGTCTTAACAATATAAAAATTGACTAACAGCTTCCAAAAATGATTGAATTGTTTCTAAAAGGGCAGCAGGTGCTGTGCTATCTTAGGCTAAGGAGCTGGGCTTGGGCATCACTGCGCTCAGTCAAGGCATGTTACTTCTGGCACTCTCTCCCATAGGAGTGAGTCATCTGCTGTCTGTAAACCTGAAACAGGATTCTGTTACATCATGCTGGTTTCTAATAAATGGAAATGTTACGGTTTCCATTTCTAGCCCACTTTTCACTAACTGAAGAAAATATCCTTGGTATTAACATCAGGTGGGGGGAGTCAGTCCGTGTTTCTGAAACTTATTAAACGGAGAGTTAAAGTTACGCTTAAATGACTTGCATTAATTGCTTCAAATTTGAAAACTATGTTGGAAATTTTCGGGGTCAAAAAATTTCCTACAGATGCACCAGGTAATGTGCTCCCTTTGAGCTCCCCCCTCGGCCCCAGCATTGTCTCGTCTCTTTGAACTGAGTCATTTGGAAGCACTGCTAAATATCCAGATGGATGACATTGGACGTTAGCTTTCATTGTCAACTTGACACCTTCTAGTGTGACCTGGCAAGAGGTAACCTCAGCTGAAGGTTCACCCAACAGACTGGCCTGTGATCATGTCTGTGGAATTCATCTTTATTAGTGATTAATGTGAGGAGGGCCCAGTCCACTGTGGGCAGAACTTGGGATGTATGAGGAATTCGGTGCAGAGCAAGCCAGTAAGCAGCAATCTTCCACCCTCTCTGTTTCAGGTCCTGCTTGAGTTCCGGCTCTGGCTTCCCTCAGTGATGGAGTGTGACCGCTAAGCAGAAATAAGCCCTTTCCCTCCTAGGTTGCTTCTGGTTGTGGCTTTTTATCGCAAGAACAGAAAACTCACTAGACCACACAGATTACACAATTTTTTAAAAGATGGAAATTAGAATCATTTCCTGGGATATTCCTTAAATTCAAGGGGACACTCTGACTAGGTGGACCTGGAATATAAAGCAGAAAATAGCCCAATTTGAGAAATAACAACAAAACAGGGCAATAGTCCTGAAAGGACAGAACACGTCGTTTAGCATGCCTCAGTGGTTAAGAGAACAAACCGCTCTTCTAGAGGACCTGAGGTCAAGTCCCAGTGCTGATATTGGGGCTCAGGATCACCTTTAACTCCAGCTCCTGGTGGCCCGATGCTACTGCCTCTGAAGGCACTCACATACACATGCCCCACACAGCCACACATGCAAATACACTAACTAAAAATAAGATATTTTAAAAAACATATTATAATTTAATCTTTTTTGCATTTTACTCAAAGAAAAGAGCAATGAGATACAATTCACGGTGAACGGGAAACTGTTAGGGAAATTTAGAGATGCTGCCGTAAACAAAACCACGGCATCTGTTGCTGTCTGCATCATGGCAGCCAGTATATACTACACACGGAATGTATGTATCAACCTAGGTCCTCCTGTCCCTTCTGTGTTACTAAGCACATGTGACACTGAGCATTTGGCATGTGACTGGTTCAGTTTGAACACTTAATAATAAAAAAAAACTCATTCAATGCTGATTAGGCAGCAAAATAGTCTCTTATGTTTTGAATTACATTAAATATATTGCTTAAATTATTTTCAGTTATTTTTATTTTTTAACTATGGCTACTAGAGATTTAAAATCATGGATGTGCTTTACATTATTCCTGGCTAAGCTAGGCAAGAACAGTCAGTTCTATAAAATTAGAAGAAATAATCATTACATAATATGAATATTAAGATATCACTTTTCAAGGAAATAAACAAAAGCCCAGTCATATTGGCACGTGCCTATATTCTCAGCATTTGAAAGGCTGAGGCAAGGAGACAGTCATAGGCTAAGCCAACCTGAACTCCATAGCAGGAGGCCATGTCAAAAAAAAAAAGTCATGAAGATAAGATATGGCGAGTTAAGGGACTCAGAGCAGGAGATGAATGACACATTCCAGATCACAAGCACTAAATTTCACAGGGACCGGGGATCCATGGGTGAGGGGCATGTTCTGAAAAAGAGCCTTTCTCCTGTGACACCAAAGACTGTCAGGTAAGAACAAGTCAGAACCAATCCTTAGGAGCTCTCCCACCCCACATCTGCAGAGCCAGCAGAAACCTTATGGGGCAAAATTCTGCCTTAACAAGAAGGAATTTAGTTACAAAGTCTTGAGAATGCCAGGGCTGTAACATACACTAGACCTGGAGCAAACATTTGCTGAACTGTTGTAAAGGGTAGCTTTTCCAGGAAACTGGAAACTGAGAGGAAGGGGGGAGGCATCCCTGCCAACCCTTTGGGCTGGGCTCTCCTTAGGTGCAGGAAATCGGGCAAGAAAGTTTCAATACAAAAGCAGCCCCCCTCCCAGCTCACCATATGTTCACATCCAGTATCTGAAGACCTCAAGGCAATACTGAAACCTTCCTTGGCATTTACACTATGTTTCAGAGGGAAGGCAGACACAGCCATACCCGTATGGGGGACTCGGCTCTTCACTTCTAGGTCACAGGATAAAAGCAGACCATCTGTGTCATCCTCAGGGAGGGGGAGTGGGACCCTTTTCCATTCTGTATTTGCTCCAGCAATCTTCTAAGTGAACTGCAAATAAAACTTGCTTTGTAGGTCAGGCTGGTCTTGAATTCACATAGATCTGCCTGCCTATACCTCCTCACAAGTGCTGGGATTAAAGGTGTTTGGCACCACCGCACCCAGTCTAAAGTTCTAAAAAAAAAAAAAAAAAACCCACCAGCTCTCCCTAGACTTGAACTTATGTTTCTATAAGTGACACATCTAAAACAGAGTCAGAAAACTTAAGAGAAACAGGAAGAGATGACAACTTTGTCTTTATAGTCCTTAACAGAAAACATATAAAAGTATAAATATAAATATACAAGGTATATGCACTAAAAAGCATACACATGCCGGGTGTTGGTGGCACACGCCTTTAATCCCAGCACTAGGGAGGCAGAGGTAGGCGGATCTCTGTGAGTTTGAGGCCATCCTGGTCTACAAGAGCTAGTTCCATACAAGCACACACATGGTTTTAAACTTCAAACAAAAATAGATGCAGAAAAAGACAAGATCTCCTGAATAAATTGGGAGCAAGGGGATCATGGGCAGAAGGGGATGGGGGAGGAAAGGAACGGAGCAGAGAAAAATTTACAGCTCAATAAAAAAAAATTTAAAAAAAGAAGTAGATGCAAGCACACAGAAATGGGGAGAGAACTTCAAACAAGAAATTGAAAGCAAAATAATGCAAAGTTAGTGCAGGTCACCTGCTAGCAAATAATCTCTGTCTAATATACATGTCCTTTCCTATAGCTGCATGGAGGAGGAGGATGCGCTGACTGGAACTGTGAAGATCTTCCTGAGTCTGTGGGACTTGGAATTACACTGCCCACAAGCACCAGACAAAGACACCTGTAGGTAAAGGCACCTGCAGACAGCTGCTTCCCCTGGGAGTGGGCTACTATGCAGACAGCTGCTTCCCCTGGGGGTGAGCTACTATGCAGACCGCACTCCAGTTCCCAAGTACTTTCATATTCCAGTCACGGCCCTCACTGGGGCAGACAGGAACCGGCAGAGGCACTGACATGGGGACGAAAGGGAAACTCTAGGAAGCAAGAAAGCAGCATAAGTCAAGAAGGGAAATTCCTGCTGCTGCCAAGGACTGCTGGTCTATAAAATGCTCCTGGTTCAGCCTTCCCACTGTTCTCTGCGGAGCGCATCGGAACCAAGGCAGAGCAGCAGCATCTGGGGTGGACATGAAGGGCGTGGCCATAGCCTTCGCTGTGCTAATCTGTGCTGCAACTGTCCAAGGTATAAGATTCCTTTCGCTTCTGTGCCTATACGTTCATTGTGTTATCTTTCAAATGTCTTTTCTCTAAAATACACAGTCAATTTAATTTCACACATTAGAAGTTCTAGCAATGGCGGGAAATGTTGGAAATCTTTATATAAAAAGATTATTTTAACTATGGATGATAAACTTCACAGATTTCTTAATTTTCTGACAATTATCTAGCAAGAGCCTTTAGAGGCAGCTCTCAGTGTCTGTTCAGAGAATGTTATATGGGATTATGTTGGTGTCTGGGAAAATTAGTTTTTTAAGCAAGAGCCCACTCATTTATTATAACCATTACTTTCAGAATAATAGAAAAAAGGAAATTCTCTCTGGGGCGATGGTCATGGTAATGTCATATGTGTTTGATCAATACTTCGCTTGAGGACAAGTGTGTTTAGGGCAGTGTGGGTACCAACAATGCTCTACACCCCTCCCCCAAGAATACTGTCTCTAAAGGGCAACCTTATTGACATTTTCCCATAAGCTGAACCTAGAACTGTTATCTCCCATGCTCTGATGGTTCTTCTGATCACAGCAGATCTGGGCTAAGGAATATGGGGCCTACAAGACAAACCTAGTCATGTTTAGAACTCTCCCTGCTCTGAGAAAACAGCGAATCTTTGTGGTTTCCCTGGAGGCACTTGTGGGGTCTGAAAGACAGTGCTAGCTCTGGAGGATAGCATGATTTAGGATACTTAGCTTTAGTCTAGAATCTGATCTTGGGAAGACAAAGATCAAAAGAATTTTTAACTATTTGCTCATTTAATAAAGAACAGACTACCAGGGTCTGTGCCAGCTAGAAAATCATTTAAAATAAACCCAGAAGGAAAATGCCACTTTGTTTCCGTGTCCCTGATGGCTGTGTAGTTGTTATTTAAGGTAATCAAGTGCCTGGCTGGTGGCATACACACACCACAGGGTAAGTTCAGGACTTAAAGAGGCTGAGTGGGGGCAGGGCAACACTAAGACGCAGGGTCGGCTATGTACTGCTTCAAGTTCAAGGTCATCCTGGGCTTTCCGGTGAGCTGGAGGCCAGCCTGGGTCAAACAGCAAATGAGTCCTATCTGAAACCTAAATTAAATAACTTATAAAAATCATCCTCATTAGTATAGTGGTAAAAAAGAAAAAAAATCAATGAGTGAAATAATCAAGGATATAATAAATTAGCATAAAGCAGAGGGAAATATTATAGGGAGATCCTAACTTAATTCCAATCCACACAAATGAGACTACTAGAAATGTGTCTGCCGTCTGCCCCCCCCCCAGGACTCATTCCCCCCACCCCCAGGACTGTAAATTACAATTAGCCATGACTAACCAGTTCCGTGATCTGTTCTAGGCTTCACTATGTTCAGAGCAGGGCGCTGTCTTTGCATAGACCCCGGAGTGAAAGCCGTCAAGATGGCAGATATTGAGAAAGTCTCCGTAATCTACCCGACTAGAGGCTGTGACAAAGTCGAAGTGATGTAAGGAATGGGCTTGCTAGAGATGACCGTGGGGTATGTGTCTTTGCTTTGTTGATGTTTCCCCCAAAGGTTAAAACTTCTCTGTATCTTCCTTAACAGTGTTACCCTGAAAGCCAATAAAGGAGAAAGGTGCCTGAACCCCAAATCAAAGCAAGCACACATCATACAGCAGGTAGGTTCCCAGACTTCCAAGTCAGAATGTGATCTTATCCATGAGAGCTCTGGACCACAGAGAGCAGGCAACTGCAGGAAGACCCCAGTACAATCCTAACAAAAGCTGCATGAAACATTCAGTTAAGGGGTCCTGGGTTATGGCAACATCCTTTCCCTGCTACGTGTTCTTACAGGTCAGCCCTTAATTACTGAGAAAATAAAACAACCCAGTAAATAAAACTTTTCATTTTCAAAGAATTTATACTAACACTACTCATATGTAACCATATTTTAGAAAGCAACTTCTGCCTTTCATGTCCACTGGCAATCTGGTGTTTTTGGCATGGTCTGTTATATGTGTCATGCTTGCTTTTATACTTCCTACTACAAGATAGTTTGCTGTTTTTTCTTTCTTCAAAAAAAGCAAACCTACCACACTGATTACCTGAAGTCAGTTTTCCTTTCACCATCTGTGACTTAAGTGAATAAATCATACATTATCCGTTTTTATTGGTGGAAAATGTTAAAATCTAATTGTAAGAAAGGTCCTGAGTATTCTGTCTGTACCGAATGGTCATTTACTATCATCTTTGTATGTTCTAAAACTCAGAGAAAAAAAATGTATTATTCATAGCTGCAAGTCTTACTGGGGAATTTATGGTTTGTTTCCTTGCTAGTCTTCCCCCGACCCTTAGTGTTTAAAATGGTAATTAAACCTATATTTGTGATTGTTAAAAAAAAACCCAACAAAACAAAAACTCTTCGTTTTCTAATTACAGGCAATAGAAAGAAAGAGTTCTTTAAAGCGCCAAAACCATGTGAAGTCCTAAAGAAAAGGGGGGGCTGGAAACCTAAAGTGTCTGACTGTGACTACTCAAACATGGACTGTGAGACAAGAACCCGACCTATGTCATGGAATATACACCCATAAATTACCAGGTTGCAAAACCTTCTAGGAAGTTTGATATGCCTAACTATTCTGCTTGGCTATAGAAATATTTATCTCTAAAAGTCACGTGTCTGCATGGAAGCGCATTCCGCGTTACCTTCTGTGGTTACAATGGGCTCACTGTTACTGGGGCCCAGTCCAGTACTGGACTCAAAAGCATCTGTGTGTGTGTAGTAAGACATTCCTTAAAGGATTTTTCATACAAGTAAACATTCCTTTCCCCAAATATCCCAAGGAACTTAGCATCTAGAAGAAAGTTTCCATGTAGCATCTTGTTTGTTCATTCATGAGAGGTACTGCAGACAATTCTTGAAAGAACCCTAATGCTTCCTTAGTAACATTGGTTTCCCTCTAACTGTTCTAACGGAGTCAAGATGTACATTTCTTTTTATCTACTTTATCACTTAAAATAGCCTGGATACACTGTAAATATAAATTGCTTTTGTTCATCAAAGAAAAAATATTGAAAAAAATCTATGCATATCTATCAATCTGTTCTTTTTGATTCTGTTTCTGAGAAAAATATATACTTTGGACATTTCCCTTGTCATACTGTGAATGGTAGGGATAGCTAAAACTGGCTTTCCTTAAAAAGAATAAAACTTGTGTTTTTTTAGTCAGCTCCTATGACTGTTATTAAATCACAAGCAACCATATGCTTTCTGGGCATCAATACGTCTTTAGATTTTTTTTTTTTTTACTTTGTATTTTAGAGGCATGCAGCTATATGTCATCACACAGAATTCTTTAGAAATATACTTCAATGGGAGGAGTTGGGGATGAGAAATATACTGAAAAGATATTTTAGAAAATATCTTAAATAAATAAAAAGAAATTA
Source organism: Ondatra zibethicus (assembly GCA_004026605.1). Taxonomy (NCBI): domain Eukaryota; kingdom Metazoa; phylum Chordata; class Mammalia; order Rodentia; family Cricetidae; genus Ondatra; species Ondatra zibethicus. The sequence goes on along the minus strand of PVIU01012553.1, from coordinate 35,799 downwards.
GCTGGGTATGGTGGTGCACGCCTTTAACTCCAGCACCTGAAAGGCAGAGGCAGGAGGATCTTCGAGTTTGAAGCCAGCCTCATCTACATAATAGGTTCCAGGACAGTCCAGATGCCATAAAGAAATCCTGTCTTGAAACACCAGGAAAAAAGAAAATAGGCATAAAGGAATCTATTCACCTTCATTTAGGATTAAGAGGGGTTCTTCCTAAACTAACACTCCCCCCGCTTTTCCCTTTAGCAAATCCCTTACCTTGTGACTTTCTGAGCCTGGCTGTGCCTACCCCACCCTCTGCACTTCAGCCAGGACACAAAGACAGTATCAGGAAGACCGCTAAGTAGCAGCGGTGACACTCTTGTCAGAGGCTTCCTAACACCTGACTTGGCCCTGACGGGTCATTTCTACCTAGCTCCCCTATGTGTAAGTCCGTTTTGCAGATCTGATTGTCAGTACAGATCACAACATCACTGAATACAGACACACACACACACACACACACACACACACACCACCTGGCAACAGTGCACGACCTCTGAAAGCACAACCAAACAAATCAAACACAGTAGCCCAAGGTGTTTGTAGCAGCGTTTGCCCATGTTTCATTACAGGATATTGCTGTCACCTTGGTTCTGAGCATGTACACTGCACTGTGCATGCCATGACACCATGAATGCAATCAATCAATTGTGCCTGAAACACTCAGACTGGAGACCGCTGCATATGCAACAACTGAGGTGTTTGCTGCACATACAGAGACGCCTGCTCTTACAGAAACACTGCTGCTAAATTACAAAGAAAAAGGCTCTTCATATTTTCACACTGTCATCATTCAGTATGTAAAAGTATCACAGGGTATCTTTAGGTTGGACTGTATTAGAAGATTTGGTTTTTTAACTGCCCTTACAGGACTGGGAATATAGCTCAATACTAGAGCCACTGCACAGTGTGTACAAAGCCCCTAGGTTCAATCCCCAGCACTGACAGTACATGGCTCTTTGAGTTGCTGACTTGAGATTTGTTTAAAAAAAAAAAATCAGTTCATTTTAGCTGAGGATTAGGGAAGAATTTCCAACAATTTCTGAAATGCCCTAAACACACGTCATGTTGTTTGTGTAATTATGCAAAGCAGTGTCCTCAACACTGGCAGTTTTGAAATAAAGATTTCCAGCTGGGCGGTGGTGGCGCACACCTTTAATCCCAGCACTCCAGAGGCAGAGGCAGGCGGATTGCTGAGTTTGAGGCCAGCCTGGGCTACAAGAGCTAGTTCCAGGACAGCCAGGGCTGTTACACAGAGAAACCCTGTCTCGAAAAACTAAAAAAGAAAAAAAAGATCTCAGACTTTGAATTGTACCTAAGATGCTCCACTCCCTCCAATATCAAGCACCCAACTAAGACGGAATGCTTTATGTAGAAAGAAGTACCACATGCATTCTCATTCATATGAAACTGTTCTTGTCTTTCATGAATGGCAAAATTATATGTGCAGCAAATCATTCTTTTTAAAAATATATTCTTTGCCGGGTGGTGGTGGCGCACACCTTTAATCCCAGCACTCGAGAGGCAGAGGCAGGCGAATCTCTGTGAGTTCGAGACCAGCCTGGTCTACAAGAGCTAGTTCCAGGACAGGATCAAAAGCTACAGAGAAACCCTGTCTTGAAAAACCAAATATATATATATATATGTATATTCTTTGCAGTATACTATCAGCATTTGCTTGGTTGCCTATTTTATACAACTATGCATCTGGGGTCGCATAAACATTTCTTGGACATGAAGTTGTCACAGGTTGGAATGTTTCAGAAGCCCTGCTCCAGTCTTCCTGTAGATTCTTCAACTAACAATTAATTATTTTTCTTATATCAAAACCTACAACTACAGCACTTGTATATAGCTGCATATACATTTGGAAAATGAAAATATCATAGGATTATAATCTTGTGTGTCTACTGGTTCAAGGTTGGTAGGGATTCAAGAGGTTGGGGTAAAGAGGGGATGCTGTTTGGTGGGCACAGGTATCTGAGATAAACAAGCACAGGATGAGGACAGGGTCTGGGGGAGGGGGCGGGGCATTGGCACAGTGCTAGGAGTGTGCTCACTGCCAATCACCTCTATAATTTAAGTGGCTATGATGGTAAGTTATATGTGCACTTTACCACAACAGAAAGGGCTAAATCAATCAGATAATGATAAAAAAAATAGAAAGAAAATGAGAAATACACCATAGACTGTGGGATAGAGTAGATGAACAGTAGAAACTAAGAAAAGAAATCAAAGAAAAAACGCTAAGGAGCAGAGATGGGAATTAATACACTGAGGGGTTTGAAAGAACAGGGGAATGTGCCCCAAAGGCTCTCATTTGAACACTTGGTCTCAAGCTGCACTATTTTGAGGGATTGTAGAACCTTTGGCCATGGGGACTAGCTGATGGATGTGGGACTCTAAGGGCAGGAACTGAGCTGAGCTCCTCTTCAGCCAAGCTCTGTTTCATCAGCTTCGAAGATGTGAGCAAGCCATACTACAAATTCCTGCCACCACCCATGACATGGCCCTCCACCCTGCCTTCCTCACCAATGACATCACCCTCCACCCTGCCTTCCTCACCAATGACACCACCCTCCACCATGCAATTACACCACCCTCCACCAATGACACCTCCCTCCACCATGCCTTCCCCAGGTTGGACTGTATCCCTTGAACTGTGCTCCAGAATACACCCATGCTCATGTGACTTCGTCAGAGACTTGGTCACAGTATCATCAGAAAGGTAACTAATACAGTACTGCCTCTAACTTGGAAAATTTGATTTATCGAGGAAATCTGAAGGTTAGGTTTTAAATGTATAGAACATGAAATATTAATTACTAACAGTCACTTAGAAATTCAAGACTGTTCTAACTAACCAAGAGAGTCCCCAAATATATGGAATACTTCTGCAAAGTACTATTTGAGAGGAAAGGCTACATTTAACTATTTTGGATAATGAGCATGGTATCCACTATGTCCATATAGAATTAACATATCTTTTTACCTACCTCATGAGCTTTCCATCATGAAATCAGGTGTTTATATGAGTGCCTGTAATCCCAGCTCTTGGGATGTTGAGGTTGGAGTACCACAAATTTGAAACAAGCTTGAGCTATACAGCAAGAATCTATCTCAAAAAAATCCATAACTAATAAACATAAGTATTTATGATGTGGTCAACACATTCTGTGGATTATAAATAATACACACTCACAGAACTGCTATCTCTATGCAGGGGAGACAATAGTTGCTTCTTCTTGTCTTAGTTGCTAATTCTACTTTCAAAATGCTGATAACTGAGCTGACTAAGTCTGAGATCATAATGTGATCTACAGTTTTGTGTAAATATCACAAAAGAGTGCTTCCTGGAAGATACCCGACACCGAGCCAGTCCAAATTCGGCAGTGGCACAAATGTCAGAGAAAACAGGAGGCTCCAGTTTCAACTAAGAGCCTTGGTAGACTCCAGTTATATTCAAACTGCCCCATCCACTCCCTGGCCCCATAAGCTTGTAACAGTATCATAATGCAAAATGCATTTAGTCTAACTTCAAAAGTCCCTTAGTCTATCACAATCTCAACAATGTTTAAAAGTTCAAAGTCTCTTCTGAGAGTCATGCAATCTCTCAACTATAATCCCTTATAAAATCAAAAAACAGATCACATATTTCCAATATATAATGACACAGGATATGCATTACCATTCCAAAGCACAGGGGAGGGAGCACAGTGATGAGATACTGGACCAAAGCAAGACCAAAAACCAGCTGTGCAAACTCCAGACTCTGCATCTCCATGTCTGACGTCAAAACAATCTTCCCATCTCCAACTCCTTCCAGCTTTGTTGACCACAACACACTTCTTCCTCTTGGGGCTGGTATCCCACTTTCTGTTAGCAGCTCTCCTTGACAGGTATCCCATGAATCTGGCATCTCCAACATCTTAGGTTTGCCAAGGAAATACAGACTTCAACTTCACAGCTTCACACATGGCTTCTCTAGGCCTCCATTCATGGACACCCCTGACACACGCCTGGCCGCATGGCTTTCCTTAGTCGTGGAGGCAAAGTCCATAGCCCCTTCCTCTGTCCTTAACTCTAAAGCCAGATCCTTGTGGCCGAAGCTACCAAGTTCTGCTGCTTACTGGGGCTGGAACATGGCCCCTCATTCAATTACATCTTCAACAACTTTCTGCTTTCAGTGGTTTCTTTCATTGCCTAAGCTTGGCTGTCCTGAAACTAGATCTGTAGACCAGGCTGGCCTCAAACTCAGAAATCCACCAGCCTCTGCCTTATAAGAGCTCAAATTAAAGGCATGCACCATCATGCCCTGCTTTAAACTTTTCTTTAATTCCTTAGAATTAAAGTTAGAAACTTAGGTGGGAGGGATCTTGCCCTGAGTCCATTTCTCACTCCCTTTATTCCATTTCTTTATCTGTTTATCTCCTTGAACACAGGACTAAGTTCCATTCCACTTCCTGGTGCTCCTTTTCTCCTCAAATTGTACATCTTGTATTTTCCTAACTCAGCTTGCTACTTTTCATTATAAATCTGTGTCAGAGTGACCAGTAATAACCACACAACAGAGTCTAAACTAGGCTGTCTTGAGATTTCTTCTGCCAACAGAATTATTCCGAACCTCTTCAGGATAGCCTCAGGCAGATTCTTCAAACAAGGGTGAAAAACAGCCACATTCTTTAACCAAAATATTACAAAAACAATCTTTAGGCAACATACTAAAATTCTTTTCTGAAACCTCTTGAGCCAGGTCCATAGTTCCAAATCACACTCAGCCCCACTGTCTTCCATGTTCCTACTAGGATGACCCATTAAGCAGCACTTAAAGTGTTCAAGTGCTTTTCTAATCCACAGTCCCAAGTTCCAAATCCTTTCAAACAAAAGCATGGTCAGGCCTATCACAGCAATACCCCACTTCTGGTACCAACTTCTGTCTTAGGGTTTCTATTGCTGCAAAGAAATAACATGACCATGGCAACTCTTATAAAGGAAAACATTTAATTGGGTAGTTTACAGTTCAGAAGTTTATTCTATTATCATCATGGTGCAACATGGCAGCATGCAGGCAAACATGGTGCTGAAGAAGGAGGTGAGAGTTCTACATCTTTGATCCACACACAACAGGAAGTGAACTGAGACACTGGACATGGCTTGAGCACATATGAGACCTCAAACCCTACCCCCAGAGTGACACACTCCCACCAACAAGGTCATACCTATTCCAACAAAGCCACACCTCCTAATAGTGCTACTTCCTATGAGGGCCATTTTCATTCTAACTACCACAGATGCTAACTAAGATGATTCACAAATAAACTCCAAGACCTCTCCAAATCAACATATTCACAAATCAAGAAACTAGATACCAATAAATAAATAATAAATAAATAAATAGTCCAATTAAATGGGGGTACAGATCTAAACCGAGAATTAGAAATAGAGGAAAAAGCAATCTACAGATTCAATGCAATGCCTATCAAAATCCTAGCAAAATTCTTCAAAGACCTTGAAAGAACAGTACTCAACTTCATATGGAAAAGCAAAAAACCCAGGATAGCCAAAACAATCCTGTACAATAAAAGAACTTCTGGAGGCATCACAATCCCTGACTTCAAACTCTACTACAGAGCTGCAGTACTGAAAACAGCCTGGTACTGGCATAAGAATAGACAGGAAGACCAATGGAACCGAATAGAAGACCCGGATATCAATCCACACATCTTCGAACACCTGATATTTGACAAGGAAGCAAAAAATTTCAAATGGAAAAAAGAAAGCATATTTAACAAGTGGTGCTGGCATAACTGGATATCAACATGTAGAAGAATGAAAATAGACCCATATCTATCACCATGCACAAAACTCAAGTTCAAATGGATCAAAGACCTCAACATAAAGCCAGCCACACTGAACCTTATAGAAGAGAAAGTGGGAAGTCCACTTGACCACACTGGCACAGGGAACCACTTCCTAAATAGAACCCCAGCAGCACAGACAATTAATAAATGGGACCTCCTGAAACTGAAAAGCTTCTGTAAAGCAAAGGACATGGTCAACAAGACAAAATGACAGCCTACAGAATGGGAAAAGATCTTCATTAACCCCACATCAGACAGAGGTCTGATCTTCAAAATATACAAAGAACTCAAGAAATTGGACACCAAAAGAACACATAATCCAATTTTAAAAAATGGAGTACAGACCTAAACAGAGAACTCTCAACAGAGGAATCTAAAATGGCTGAAAGACACTTAAGGAGGGGCTGGAGAGATGGCTCAGAGGTTAAGGGCGTTGCCTGCTCTTCCAAAGGTCCTGAGTTCAATTCCCAGCAACCACATGGTGGCTCACAACCATCTGTAATGAGGTCTGGTGCCCTCTTCTGGCCTGCAGGCATACACACAGACAGACTATTGTATACATAATAAATAAATAAATATAAAAAAAGATACTTAAGGAAATGTTCGACATCCTTAGTCATCAGAGAAATGCAAATCAAAACAACTCTGAGATTCCATCTTATACCTGTAAGAATGGCCAAGATCAAAAACACTGATGACAACTTATGCTGGAGAGGATGTGGGGAAAAGGGAACACTTCTGCATTGCTGGTGGGAATGCAAGCTGATACAACCCCTTTGGATGTCAGTGTGGCGATTTCTCAGAAAATTAGGAAACAACCTTCCTCAAGACCCAGTAATACCACTTTTGGGTATATATCCAAAGGATGCTCAATCGTGCCACAAGGACATGTACTCAACCATGTTCATAGCCGTTTTGTTTGTCATAGCCAGAACCTAGAAACAACCTAAATGCCCCTCGACCAACGAATGGATAAGGAAAATGTGGTACATTTACACAATGGAGTACTACATAGCAGAAAAAAATAATGACAGCTTGAATTTTGCAGAAAAATGAATGGAGCTAGAAAACATTATTTTGAGTGAGGTAACCCAGACCCAGAAAGACAATTATCACATGTACTCACTCATAGGTGGTTTTTAAACATAAAGCAAAGAAAGCCAGCCTACAAACCACAATCCCAGAGAACTTAGACAACAATGCGAACACTAAGAGAGACTTACATAGTTCTAATCTACATGGGAAGTAGAAAGTAGAAAAAGACAAGATCTCCTGAGTAAATTGGGAGCATGGGGACCTTGGGTGAGGGCTGGGGAGGGGAGAGGCAGGGAGGGGAGCAGAGAAAAATGTAGAGCTCAATAAATATCAAAAAAATAAAAAAGAGGAAAATAAAAAGGTTGAGAAACACTTAAATGTTCAACATTTCTTTCCAATGTTTCAACTAGATATCAATGAAATGCAAATCAAAACTACTTTGAAATTCCATCTTTCCGGGCAGTGGTGGCGCACGCCTTTAACCCCAGCACTCGGGAGGCAGAGGCAGGCGGATCTCTGTGAGTTTGAGACCAGCCTGGTCTACAGAGCTAGTTCCAGGACAGGCTCCAAAGCCACAGAGAAACCCTGTCTAGAAAAACCAAAAAAAAGAAAAAAGAAGAAATTCCATTCTACACCTGTTAAAATAGCTGAGATCAATAACACATATGACAGCTCAGATATGGCGAATATATAGAGCAAGGAGAATACTTCTTCATTGTTGGTAGCAATGCAAACTTACAGTCAATGTGGAAACCAATGTGATGGTTCCTCAGGAAGATAGAAACTGATCTACCTCAAAATCCAGCTATACCACTTTTGGAGCATATACCCAAAGGATCCCACCACAAGGACATTTTGTCAACCATGTTCACTGCTGCTCTGTATGTAACAGCCACAAACTGGAAACAACCTAGATGTCCTTCAACAGAAGGATGGATAAAGAAAGTGTGGTCCATTGACCCAATGGAATATTACTCAGCTGTTAAAAAAATGACATCAGCCACACGGTGATGGCACATGCCTTTAATCCCAGCACTCGGGAGGCAGAGGTAAGTGGATCTCTGCAAGTTCTAGGTCAGTCTACAAGAGCTAGTTCCAGGACAGGCTCCAAAGCTACAGCAAAACCCTGTCTTGAAAAACAAAAACAAAAAAACTACATCATAAAATTTGCAGGTAAATTGATGGAACTAGAAAAAATCATCCTGGGTAAGGTAATACAAACACAGAAAGATAAATATATGTATTCACATATATGTGAATATTAGCCATGATAACCAAATTATAACTCATAGATCCAGAGAGGTTAGGTATGGAGGAAGGGAAAATAGAACAGATTTTATGGGTGGCCTGGGGATGGGTTGGGTAGAAAAGGAGAGATCAGGTGAGGAGGAGGAAGAGAGAGAGGGTTGAAGGAGGGAAGTCTGGCAGATATGCCTAGAATTAGGGGGCATTTGAGGGTTGGTCTAGAAACCTAGTATAGTGGTATATTATTTGTGTTTTAATAAATAAATAAATAAATAAATAAATAAATAAATAAATAAATAAAGCAAGCTTGTCTGAAGATTAGAGGGCAAAGCAGCCATACAGGCCAGGGAGTGGTAGCACACATCTTTAATTCCAGGGCTCAGGAGACAGAGGCAGATGGATCTCTGTAAGTTCGAGTCTACCCTACACTGCACAAGGCTGATCCAGAAACAGATCCAGGTGGAGGTGGCTCACACCTTTAATCCCAGTGTTTAGGAGTCACACATTTTTAATCCCAGTATCCCAGCACAGGAAGGGGACGACAAGACTGATATGGCTGGGCAGAGAGAGGAGCATAAAGGGAAGAGACGGGAACTCAGTGGATTGTGGAGGGTGCTGTGTGGAGTGTGAGGATTCGCAGAGACAGGATCTCACCCTTTTGGTCTGAAGATTTGATGGAGGTAAAAGGTCTGTCTAGTAGTTGACTGCCTTGCTTTTCTCATCTTCAGGTTGAACCCCAATATCTGTCTCTGGGTTTTTATTATTCATGCTACAACCTAATGCAGTGGCAACTGCCTAAAGTAGATGAAGGCAATCCTAATGAAATAATAATGGGGGAAGCAGAGCACCAAGTGCACCTTTCTTGTCACCGAATGAAGCTTCCAGTACCAGGACTGGGTTACAATCAATTGAGTTATTGGTCAAAGGGGTCCATGGAAATTCCCGAACAATGCAGGCTGTTGTCAAAACAATAGGTTGCTCTCTGCAAATTGATCGCAAGGCTCCATTCCTGAACGTAGGAGCCACACAACTCACTGAGCATGGAGTGGACGAGCCGGTGCCTACAGAGAACCTTCGCCCCACGATCTAATGTCTTTGGCATGGGAAGGTAGACTGCAGGCTACCAAAAGAAAACCTGAACACCAACCCAGTCTCGAAACCTTTGATCTAGACACAACAGGAAGTGAACTGCAAGATATGCTAGGGCAATGGCGGCACAAAGCCTGTGGGAGTGGCCAAACAAGGTTTGATTTGACTGAAGGCTCACTTCATGAGATGGAACCCATACTTGATGTTGCTTGGGTGATGAAGAACCAGAGACTAGATAGCTCAGAGACCTAGGTAAAACTAAATACTACTGGTCTTAAAAAAAACTCCTAATGATATTTTGCTATACTCATAGACCTGTGTCTTGCTCAGCCATCACCAGAGAGGCTTCCTCCTGCAGCAGATGGAACCAAGAATAGAGATCCAGAATCAGACATTACGCAGAGTGAGACCCTGAAACACACAGCTCTAGATGGGCTGTCCCCATCAAATCCCTCCCGTCAGCACTCAGGGAACCCCAGAAAATCAGGCAGAAAGAGTGCAAGAGCCAGAGAGGATGGAGGACACCAATACAAGGCCTCTAAATCAAGCGAGCAAAGCTCAGAGTGAAGCAGTGAACAGAGGGCAGACACACGTCTACACCAGGTCCTCTGAGTACATATTACAGCTTCCAGCTGAGTATTTTATGGTACTCCTGAGTGTGTAGATGAGTGGGTCTTTGATTCTTATGTCTTCCCTTGGGCTCTATTCCTTCTGTTGGTTTGCCTTGCCCAACTTCGATGTGATGGTTTTTGTTTATCTTATTATGTTTTATTTTGTCATATTTTGTTATATCTTAGTATAACACCTGCGTTGCTCTCTCGATACAGTTCGCGCACCACTGTACCATTCGTGAGCCGGGCAAAGGCCTGGAGATTGAAAGAACACACAAGAGACCTGGGTCATTCATGAGATCAGCCAAATGCCGTTTATTCAAGCTAGGAAAAACCTTATATCCCTAGCTCCTGCACAATGGAATTCTCCACCCCACCAGGCAGGTGGGAAATTATCATGCCCAAGGTGGAATAAACAATGCCCTATAGCTAATCACCAGGCAGGGTAGAGGGAGCTCAGGAACAAACAGGATGTTTAGCTGGCCCCAGAAACTGTCTTCAAGTTGAACCCCGGGAGCAGGGGTAGACCCGTGGGCCCTACACTTAGAAGCCTGCTCTTTTCTAATGAGAGACAGACAGGCAGGGTATCTAGATGGGAGGGGGCGAGGAGGAACTGGGAGTAGTTGAGGGAGGGGAAACTGTAATCAGGATATAGTGTATAAGAATCAATTTTTAATAAAGAGGGAGAAACGAAAGAGATGTTTAAGTGACTATCGGTGAGGGCACATCCCGGCGAGGACACACAACACAAGGTTTGTGGGCAGGGCCAGAGCAAGGGAGCCAGGAGTGCTTCCATTGCTTTGATGTTATGGATTTATACCAACTAATTTTTAAAACACAAAAACTTCCACAACGTATTTTTCAAATTTTTCTGCTCACTGCTACCTGATCATAAGCTCAATTCATCTGTAATCAGTGTTTGTATTATCAGCATGGCTTCTGAAACAAGCTTCAGTAATGTCACTTCGACATTAGAGCAAAAGACTTCTTGCTGAAACAAGAACCTTCTCAGACTCATAGCTGTGTCTTCTGTTTTCTTGAAATCCCTGTGAGACGTGCACTCCTGTTGACCCTGGACAGGCAGACCGAATGAGAGAACTGCTTATTCCCCGGAGACAGTTTACGATTCTAGAGTCGAGATAACCAATGTCCTGACTTGTAGACTCATGTCATCAATTTTCCTTGCCAACAGAGGCAGATGACAAAAGTAACACAGAGAAGCAGGACAGCAGTGTGGCTGTGGCCTTTGGCGTTTGACTGCCTGGGTTTAGACTGGAAACTTGCTCTGGAACATCACTGAGCTGTTTATATCACTAAGCTGTTCATGTACTGAGATTCCCTGTGCTGGGATTTTTCAAAACATCTTAAGCCACAACCTCCCTGTTCTAGAAGGGGAGACAGAAACAAAGTGAGGGGGTGGGGGAGCTGGAAAGGGAGAAGAAAGGCAAGCAGCTCCCATCACCTGTTCTCGGCCTCCGGTTCACTCTCCTCCCACTTCAGCTGATACATTTATTTCTTTAACCATGACCTTCCTGGCTCTCCCCTGTAGATCTCCGATGTTGTCTGAATACCACAATGATCTAAGCCCCTTGACCAGATTAGTAAATCAAAATACTGCCACAGCTTAATATCAAAGGCAGTGCTGGGAACTTCCTAGTTCTTAAGATGGTACGACCCAGGAAAATGACACATTTCTTGCTTTGTTTTGTAGAAACAGTAGGTCTCACTCTGTATCCTAGAACTCATTACGTATGACAGGCTACCTCGAATTTGTGGCAAAGCCCTTGCCTTAGCATTCTGAGTTCTGGGAGTAAAGATATGAACGACCACCACATGGCTAGGGTACATTTTCCTTGGCTCCTCTCTTCTAACAAGGAACCAGGAATCTAAGTAAAGCCTTGTGCTTGCAGTTCAGGAGAAGAGAACTTTGTAGCTATTTCGTTATTATTATCTGTTGGGTTTTGAGACAGGGTCTCACTCTAAGCTCAGGCTGCCCTAGAACTCATGTGTTCACGTTGGCTTCATAGTCACCGTGTCCACCTTCCTCAGCCTCCCCAGAGATGCAATTACAGACACGTGCCATCTAACCCAGCATCACTGTTTACTGCATCACTGGTGTGCAGACTAGATTGTCGTTTTAATAATGGCACATAAAATTCTATCCCTGGCCCACGCATTTGCATACTTAGGTTTATAACATGAAGGCCTATGTATGTGGTCTCCACCCAATCAAGGGTATTAAACTCTGGTACCCCATCCGTTTAGCTCTTCCAAATCCAAACACTATCCTGAGTTTTGTTTATAAATGTGTGGTAGAAGGAATCAATGGATCAATGGGATGGAAACTGAAACTAAGTTTGTTTGTTTGTTTTTCCTTTTGGTTTTTCAAGGCAGTTTCTCTGTGTAGCCTTGGATGTCTTGGAACTAGCTTTTGTTAGCCAGGCTGGCCTCAAACTCAGAGACTCACCTACCTTTGCCTCCCCAGTGCAGGGATTAAAGGTGTGTGCCACCAGTCCTAGCTTGAAACTAAATTCTTTAACTCTTACTTTTTTTTTCCAGAGTGAGCCTAAAATGGCCACTGCTAGCAAAGTAAATGTACCAAAAGACTTGAGAATTTTTGAAAGAAAAAAATAAATTTTAAAAGTTATCACTTTCCTGTAGCACAAATTCTAATTGGTTTTAATAATAAAAACCCAGAGTCAGATATAGGGGTTAGTGCTGAAAAATCAGAGAAGCAGAGCAACCAGCCACTAGTTCTTACCTCTACAAAATTCTCAGACCAAAGGGGTATCCTGTCCCACCAATCCTCAGACTGAATGCTCTGAGCGCCTGTCTCCTCCCACCTTATCTTCCTCTCTCCATCCAGCCATATCACTCCTGTCTCCACCTCCCTAGTGCTGGGATTAAAGGTGTGAGCCACCATCGCCTGGTTCTTTTTTTTCCCCCCCACAAGGGTTTTACAGAACATCGCCTGGTTCTATTTCTGTTTTATTGGATCAATCTCAGGTAGCCCAGGGTGGCCTTGAACTCACAGAGGTAGGTCGCCTCTGCCTCCCAAGTGCTGGGATTAAAGGTGTGTGCTACCACTGCCTGCCCTCTATGGCTCACTAGTGTGGTTAGCTCAGCACTCTTCAGGCAAGCTTTCTTGGATACAGCACAAATGAAATATCACCACACTTTCCTTTTTTTCCCCATTCAAATACCTTGTGGCAGTGACTGGAACATTAGCATAAAACTTGCTTTCAGCTCAGTGCCACTAAGCATGTTCACGACAGTGCCTACAGCCACTCATACAAGTACCCATGCCCAGAAAAGATGCTATTCGACTTTTGACTTGCTGAACTTTGTCAAACGGGAAATCATGAGATGTTTGACTCAATATTATTTTAGTTGATAGTATCTTTAGATTCATCTACACTTGGTACAAACAAGTTTTCTCCTGCTTGTTGACTTTATTATAAGTATTGGTGCTACTATAAATTATTTGTATAGAATATCTTAAATTTGCTACTCATGTAGATGCCCCCAGTATACCACCTTCTAGTCATCTCCAACGTGTTACTTCTGAGTTTTCTGTGTGATTTTATCATCTGCAAGATGCTGTCTTCCTGTCCCCCTTTGTTTAACCTTTAGGATAGGACCTGCAGCACACAGAAAGGGGTATCCTTGCTTTGTGAATTCACTGTGTGCTATTATTTATCCTGTAGGTAACTGGATAAGCCCTTTCCTATGAATAAAGCCTACATGATTGAGGTCCTCAGTGCCAGGGCTGACTTAGCCACAGCCCGGGAACTCTGCAGAGAGGCAAACACGTGCCAATAGTGGTAACCGTATCATCCAGAGGACTTCCTACCAGAAGGCCGGGAAAGTTGGGGATATGACACAGCTCAGTGGTAGAGCACCTGCCTAGCATGTCCCAGGTTCTGGTTTGGAGCCCCAGCATGGTCTAAAACCATGGTTTCTCAAAGCCGGGCTGTAGTGGCGCACGCCTTTAATCCCAGCACTCAGGAGGCAGAGGTAGGTGGATCTCTGAGTTCAAAGCCAGAGTGGTCTACATAGTGAGTGCTAGGACAGTCAGGGCTACACAGAGAAACCCTGTCTTGAAAAACAAAAACAAAGAAAAGAAAGAGGGGGGGAAGGAAGGAAGGAAGGAAGAAAGAAAGAAAGAAAGAAAGAAAGAAAGAAAGAAAGAAAGAAAGAAAGAAAGAAAGAAGAAAAACTTTCTCCTATTGTGGCAACTCACAACCATAAAACTATTTCTTTTCTTTCTTTTTTTTAAATATTTATTTACTTATTATGGTCTGCCTGCATGTGTCCCTGCAGACAGAAGTTGGCACCAGATCTTATTACTGGTGGTTGTGAGCCATCATATGGTTGCTGGGAATTGAACTCAGGACCTCTGGAAGAGCAATCAATGCTCTTAACCACTGAGCCATCTCTCCAGCCCCCATAAAACTATTTCATTGCTACTTTGTAACTGTAATTTTGATACCGTTGTAAACTATAATGTAAGTATCTGGTATGGGTAGCCACTGTGTGACCCAGGGGGTGGCGACCCACAGGCTGAGAATCACTGGACTGAGCCGCACTGACGCTCTCTCCCAACCGGAATTGGAATTGTTGTCACTCCTTTGTCAGTACTTCCTTTGCCCAGGGCTCAGGCTGCCCTGAATGAGGAGACTCACGGGAGCAGTCCACCCAGCAAGTGCCAAGTCAAAACTAGGAAGAAGCAGCTTGGCTGATAGCAAGTCAGAGCCAAGTCCTGCATCTCTGTGGGGAATCCCAGCTACAAACCTCTGGCTCTGCGCTTCTTCTAAGAGCTTTCGTTTCTCAGAAAGCCCTTTTCTCTGGGTCTGCACTCACAAGCATTCAAGGACAGGCTGTTTTATTGTGTGTTTCCTCTCTGGTCTGATGGCATAATTACAGGAGGAGGAGCTGAAGCAATGAAGTGGAAACTGAAACTAAGTTTTTTAATTTGCTTTTTTTCAAAGTGAGTCCCGAATAGTGAATTCTAGTTAAATGTACCAGAAGCCTTAAGAATTTTTGAAAAAATTAATTTTAAAAGTTATCACTTTCCCTTTTATTTTTTTTTTCTTCCATACACATACCCCATGCAGGGCGGCCTTCAGGGCAGGTTAGTGCAAACCATAGCTGTCCTTGAACCCTTTCCCATGTGTGCCAAGCTCATGAGTTTATGCCCTGAGCGGGTTCCCATGCAAAACAAAAGAAGGAATCTTTGTTTTGCTTCTCTTCTCGCCAGGCAGAACAGATTCCTAATTCACATTCCCAGGCATCCTGACCCTGGAACTGGGGTGGCCTGGATCCATACCTCAACCAGCCATCCCAGTCATGGAAAGGCCCATACCAAAAAGGAATCAACTTTTTTTTCAGCATTTTTTTATTGTTTTTATTGAGCTATATATTTTTCTCCACTCCACTCCCTCCTTTCCCCTCCCCCTTTCTACCCTCTCCCATGGTTCCCATGCTCCCAATTTACTCGGGAGATCTTGTCTTTTTCTACTTCCTATATAGATTAGATCCATGTATGTCTTTCTTAGGGTCCTCTTTGTTGTCTAGGTTCTCTGAGATTGTGAATCGTAGGCTGGTTTTTCTTTGTTTTATGTCTAAAAGCCACTTATGAGTGAGTTCATATATTTGTCTTTCTGGATCTGGGTTATCTCACTCAATAGGATGTTTTCTAGCTCCATCCATTTGCCCACAAATTTCAAGATGCCATTATTTTTTTTCTGCTGTGTAGTACTCCATTGTGTAAATATACCACATTTTCCTTATCCATTCTTTGGTCAAGGGACATCTAGGTTGTTTGCAGGTTCTAGCTATGACAAACAATGCCGCTATAAACATAGCTGAGAACACGTCCTTGTGGCACGATTGCGCATCCTTTGGATATATACCCAAAAGTGGTATTGCTGGGTCTTGAGGTAGGTCAAAAAGGAATCAACTTTTAATTTGCATCTTAGGCTGGGCATGGTGGCACAGACCTTTAATCCCAACACTGGGATACAGAAGCAGGTGGATGGATCTCTGTCAGTTTGAGGCCAGCCTGGTCTACATAGTGAGTTCCAGGACAGCCATAACTACATATTAAAACCCTGTCTTGGAAAACCAAAATAGGAATAATAACAACAAAAATAATTTGTGCCTTCATCTCTATCAGATTTGTTTGGCATAATTAGCTCGCCAAGAGCATGCTGAGGATAACTGGCGACAAGGGGTGTTGGAAACCTGCAATGCTGAACTCCAGGCTCTAACAAGGGGTCACTACCCCATGCCACTCACCAACCTTCCTGACTGGCTGGTTGGTTCCTCCGTATTTGTTTTTTGGTGGCATGTCTATACTTGCATATGCTTCCCCTTCTGGCTATTTAAGTACACCTCACACTTTTTTCTTTGAAGTGGGTTCTCTACATAGGCCTGGCTATCCTAGAACACAGTAGGCCAGGCCAGTGTTGAATTCAGAGAATCTACCTGCCTCTGCCTCCCAGATGCTAGGATTAAAAGTGTGTCCCTACCATGAACATCCTGTAAGCACACTTCACCCTTTTTTTCTATTTTTTCTAGACAGGGTTTCTCTGTGTAACCCTGGCTGTGCTGCAACTCACTCTGTAGACCAGGCTGGCCTCAGAGACCCGCCTACCTCTACCTCAGGAGAGTGCTGGGATTAAAGGTGTGCACCATCATACAGCCATAAGTACACCCCACTC
Source organism: Ondatra zibethicus (assembly GCA_004026605.1). Taxonomy (NCBI): domain Eukaryota; kingdom Metazoa; phylum Chordata; class Mammalia; order Rodentia; family Cricetidae; genus Ondatra; species Ondatra zibethicus. Next base: position 19,197 of record PVIU01012553.1, on the reverse strand, counting down.
TTAAGGATCATCTGAGGCTGACCTTTTCTTCAGGTCTTCAAAGCATTTCTGACACAGCGAGTATATGTTCCTAGTAACTTCCACATTAGGTACCTTTATTTTAGTCATTTGACATTAACCTTATAGGTGGTTGGTTTTGTTTTTATTTTTTACAGAAATCAATACATAGGAAAAAATACATGCTTTTCCCCTAGCCGCAAAGATGCCATGATATGTGTGCCATACTTGCTATGATATGTGTGCCATACTTGCTATGTGTGCCATACTTGCTATGATATGTGTGCCATACTTGCTATATTCTTTGCCAGGATTCAAGGCAAAATGTCTGTTTTCAATCCAGAGAACTGCTTAAAAATACAAGTGCATGCCTATCATGTGTCTGTCTATTGGGTAACACATACATACAATGCATATATACTATAGACTATAGTAATTTTCATTTTAGCCTGAAATTCGGTGTAAAATAAATCTAACTTAAACCTTTTCTAGATGTTTTAGTTCCAGAAACTCCAAAATAACCTCAAAGATGACTTCATCCCAGTGAACAGACAGAAGGGAAAGTCAAGAACCTTGACCATGAATCGGCTCTTTGAAGATTTGCTCTTTGTACTCAAGTGTTTGACAGTGTGGGCTACAGAGATGGGGTCCTGGGTTCTTGCAGCTCATGAGTGACTAACAGATACTCAATGCTATGCAATTCTTACTAAAATATTTTCTTCTTAACGAATGACTATTAGTCGTCCATTTGCTATCTACCTCAAATCTGTTTTCTCCTTTGCATCTTGCGAACTTGTGCAATAAAAAAATAAAACTGTCACCATATATCTTTGTGATTGTTTAATGTAACCCTGCTCAGCACCCCTCCCATTCAGAGTCCACACTAGAATTCTGACATTCTAGTCTGCTGAAGCAGGTGTGGAGGGACTTCTTGGGGCACCCTCTCATAGGAGCCACCCCCTCATCAGAAGTTTGTAACACCAAAGTCTCTTGGCTTCTGTCAACCTGGCCTCAGTCGCCTTCCTTTTGTCCTTCCAGATTCCCGCAGCTGTCTGACTTGCTCACTTGGAAGCTTAGCTCTCTTCTAGTCCTTGAACTACATCAACCTAGGATTTAGGACTCTAGAAATTTCCATCTTTCCCAAACAGCAACTCACTTCCTGTCCTGGTAACAGACCTCCTGTTCTCCAGTTTGCAGATATGGGCTTCATTCTTGGCAACCAGCACAGTTCTGAACCAGCACACTGAAGGTTCAACAGCCCTATCCCAGGAGGAATCACTGCACTTCCCGGCCGGTCCCTGCATTCCTGGGACCTCTGTGAAAGCTCTCCCATGTATTCTTCTGGGTTCTAATACCTGCTGCCTCTTTTGTGGCACTGCAGAGTCACGCCCGCATCCAGTGGGGGTCACTTTCATCCTTGATCCTGCTGCCACACACTCACTAAGAAAACAATCAAGAAATCCACGACAGAATCAGAACTAGAGCGATGCTCAGCCTTACACCCTCTTTCCCACTCGTGACCATCACCTGCACTCGGGGTAAGACTTAATGCGAGGCCCCCCAGCTTCTGCTCTGAATGCCTGTTCTAACTACACAGAAACTCATTAAGTTGTACAGACTTTAGATCTGGTTAATGAATAAAAAAAATCTAGTGTGTGATTTTTTTTTTTTTACTTATTGCAAGGTTTTATAATAAAGTGTGTAAGATAAACACATTTCTCAAAAAAATAAAAAGCAAAAGTAAATAATGAAAATGCAACAAAAATAAAAACTGTGTTCAGGACTTGACTTAAATATTAACTCAGTTTTACAGGAGGGGAAAGAAGAGATTCTGAAACCATTTTCAAACTTATCTGGCAGTGCACTCCATCTCTTTTCTCAAACAGCTCATGCTCTGGAAAGTGAAACCTAACTCGTTCACTTGTTAAAAATTAAAAGGAGCAGGGAGGGAAATTCCAAACTCAGAACTCACAATAAACACAAATAACCTCAATTTTGTAACAGGGAACTTCCCTTAAAAGTATACTGAAGTCCTGCTGAGTCAACTCCAAAGCCATCCAATCAAGAGGCAGGGAGGGAAACTCTCTGCAGATAAATACTGCACAGTAGCCCAGCACTTTGAGGCATTTGCCACAGCTGACTGACATCTGTCCCAAGCCAGCCATCCCGAAGCCTCCACTGTCAGCGCCATGAACGCAAGTGCTGTCCTCGTTTTCTGCCTCATCCTGCTGAGTCTGAGTGGGACACAGGGTAAGGAACACCAGGGCTATTCAATTTCCCAAGTCAGAAAGATGACGGGGCTTGAGTCTAAACAGTGCATTTCTAAGTTTTATTGTGTGCCTAGGAAGGAAAGGAAAACAGGCAGAGATTCCTCCTGTTTGCACAACTTATGCTGGTTGAAGTCAGAGAAAAATAAGAGAAAGAGAATGAAGAAGAAATGAAAGAGGGGAAGGGGAGGTAGGTAGGAAAGAACTGTGAGAGGATGGAGGAGGAGGGAGGGGAGAAGCAGGGAAGAAGGCGGTTAAGACAGATGTCTCCTTACCTAAGCCTAATTAATAATATAATCCTTATGTAAGGGCGTGAGTCGCAGACAGCTCCCTTCACAGTAATGAGCTATTTAACCACTCAGATCTGTGGTACGATGAGCTACATCTCTCCTCAGATCAAGTGACAATAATGGGGACAGGTTCTGCTAATCACTTCCTCATCTATATTAAGTGCCTGGAATGAAACAGTAAGCTAACCTTCCCTGTGTCGCTCTCCTCCTTCCTACAGGCACCCCTCTCTCAAGAACAGTCCGCTGCTCCTGCATCAAGATTGATAACCGGCCCATAAAACCCAGGGCCTTAGGAAAACTGGAGATTATTCCTGCAAGTCAATCCTGTCCACGCATTGAGATCATGTGAGTCAAACCCCACCTGCCGCTAACTGCCCTTATGTATTCGCATGTTAAACACGTGATGGTAATCGGGACAGATCAGCCAAGGCTGTGTGATAACTCTACAACTAACGGACGGGACTCGAACTCAGCTGTGAGCCTGGATGGTGCCTCTGTTGTCAGCCTGATGCTAATCTACCTGTCTCCTTGCCCGTTTCCATAGCGCCACAATGAAAAGGACTGAAGAGAAGAGATGTCTGAATCCGGAATCGGAGACCATCAGGAGTTTAGTGGAAGCAGTTAGCAAAAAAAGGTGGGTTTCCTGCTGTTCTTTCAGGAAATTGCAATCCTAGGAAGCAGCTTCTGCACTGGGTTTTGCTGTGGGATCTTTGCCTTAAACTCATGTGACCCCCATGCTCCTTTCCACGTCCAATGACACAACACTGAGGTACCACCTCAGGCCATAAATACCTACAGTCCAGGAGTGACAGGTAATTACTGCAACCTATAGGCAGTTATAACCGTCCAGGTAAAGCTCTCCACATTGCCTCTCTAAAAACAACAGCCACTGTGACCCACAGTAACTGGGTAGCAGCAGGAAGTGCACCAAGCCTTTTCCTCAAGGGTCCTTGGGTTCCCAGACTGAAGTCATCTATTCCACTTAGCATACTGTCTTCTTCCTACAGGTCTAAAAGAGCCCCTTAACCAGAGAGAAGCCAATCACCACAGTGCTGTGACTGACAGACGGACAGAGGGCTGAGAGCCCGTCTCCATCACTTTCCATTACACCGTGTGTGGCTAGTCTTAATTGTCCCTGGTTCTCCTGAAAGGTGACCAACTATGGTCACATCAGCTGCTATTCCTACTGACATCAGGATGATGGACAGTTCATTGTCCAGAGACAACAGCAACTCCAGTAACAAGAGTTCCCAACTCTAAGAGTTGGTCCTGAGTTCTCACACAAACAGCTGCAACGGCTCTCCCGGCGCTGTACTGTAAGCTGCACTGAGGTGCTACACTCTTAGCCTTGTGCCAAGCCCTGCCTGCTCCTCTCACCCTCCTCAATCTCCCTGTCTTAAGGTGTGTTAGGAGATCTCTTCACTTCTGAGTTACCTGGGTTCTTTGATCTCAAACACAGTCACAGTAAGACTACCACCTGCCTGCTCCTGAGGACAAACTTTATCTCACGGTTTACTGCCGTCTTCCCAAGGGACCCTCAAAACTCAGAGTACTGACAGGAAGCTAGAATGTATGGAAATGTATGTGTAAATATTATTTAATGAACAATGTTCCTATGGTTTTTGTACGATTTTCATTGTATATGGAAGAACTTTTGTAACTGACTACACATATCAATGAGTAATTAGAGAAGTTTATACAGACAAGTGGTTTTGAATGTTACATAACACAAAAGCTGTTGGTTTGCAAAATAAAAATAATGTACTGTACATAAATACTGAGACCAAAAGGTAATAAAGTAAAATAGCTAATCTGAAATGCCTTGTGGTTCATTTGACTGACAATTATTTCAGAGCTTTAGAGACTCAGTGGCTTGGACAGGAAATTGGTATGGGATGGGTAGAGGACAAACAGATCAGAAGAATTACCACACTCCCAAGTGCAGTCTCCTCAAGGTCCACCATGTAAGAGTCCTATACGACTGGCAAGGCATGGGAGAATGACATGGGCAGGGGAACCTGTCCCGGTTAGTTTTTATTGTCAACTCCACACAACTGAGTCGTCTGGGAAGAAGGGGTCTCCGTTGAGGGGATGTGTAAATCAGACTGGCCTGTGGCCATGTCCGAGGGTGACTGTCTCTACTGATGCCAGATATGGGCAGGCTCAGCCCACTCTGGGCAGGGTCACCCTGAGCAGGTGGTCCCGGGTTGCGTAAGAAGGCTAGTTGAGCACGAGCCAGGGGAAGCAAACCAGGATGCAAGCCAGTAAGCAGCCTCCTCCGTGGTTTCTGCTTCTGCTTCCTGCCCTGGCTTCCCTTGGTGATAGACCGTTGCCTGGAGACAACCCTTTCCTCCCTGAAGTTGCTTTTGGTCTTCAGCACAGCAGCAGAGAGGAGCTAGAATAGACTCCTAGACATCTCCACCAGAGTACTGCACAGGCAAACCTGGAGTCAATTCATTTCTCTCCTAGCCCTGGGTCTTCACCTCTGTTTTAAAGACTTGTTTAATTATACCATTATCCACTCAGTTCCCCAAACAAGACACTCACATGACCACTTCTTTCTTACCTCCTCTGGCCAATCAGTGACTAAGAAGATGCCTGCAACACTATCAGCTGATAAATTATTAGTCTCTGGAATGTATGAAGAATTCTCATGGGGGTCTCCAGGAAGGCTCAGCAGAGAAATGCACCTGACACCAAGCCTGAAGACCCAAGTTCAATCCCCGGGACCCAAGAGGACAGAACTAACTCCAGCAAGCTGTCCTCTGGCTGCTACACCCACAGCGTAGGCTCTGTACACTCCCCCATCTCAACCCACCACACATACAGTAAAAATGTTAAAGGAATTCTCAAGGATAAAAAAGTTAAAATAAGACTAACAGCTGAAAAATAGTAAGACTTTCACAGAAGAACAAAAGCACATGCCATTAACATGAGAAGATACTCAACCTCATTTTCATGAAGGAAATGTGTTCTCAGATCCTTAAATACTTCACTTTGCACCATCAGACTGGCAAAAATAAATAAATCAGGTAATTCTGACAGCAGAAAAATATACAACAGTGAGGAAGGTCCTTTCATGGCTAGTGAGAAAAAGCAGTCACAACTTCTATGGAAAGAGTCTGATATTCTGAAGCTGAACACCTCATCCTGTATGCCCGAGCAATTCTATCACCATCCAATAATCCACTGTCTCATAGGACATATACATAGGACATAGGCTATACAGCAGTGCTGGCTACTCATCAGAACTAGATGATAAGAGGCCACTGATGAAGACCCCATACACTGGAATTGGGCTGGAAGTTTCTACCCCGCTGACTAGTCCTCACAGTGCTGAAAAATGCTGAGGCTGGAGAACAGTGAACAATAGTCCAACCTAGCTGTAGATCCTGCATGCAACACTACCAAGACCAGGCAAGATGTGCCCATTGATGCAACAGTTGCACAGCTGTGGATCCTGCATGCAATACTACCAAGGCCAGGCAAGATGTGCCCATTGATGCAACAGTTGCACAGCTGTGGATCCTGCGTGCAATACTACCAAGGCCAGGCAAGATGTGCCCATTGATGCGACAGTTGCACAGCTGTGGATCCTGCATGCAACACTACCAAGGCCAGGCAAGATGTGCCCATTGATGCGACAGTTGCACAGCTGTGGATCCTGTGTGCAACACTACCAAGGCCAGGCAAGATGTGCCCATTGATGCGACAGTTGCACAGCTGTGGATCCTGCATGCAACACTACCAAGGCCAGGCAAGATGTGCCCATTGATGCAACAGTTGCACAGCTGTGGATCCTGCGTGCAATACTACCAAGGCCAGGCAAGATGTGCCCATTGATGCAACAGTTGCACAGCTGTGGATCCTGCATGCAACACTACCAAGGCAAAGCAAGATGTCTCCACTGATGCAATAGTTGCATAGCTGTGGATCCTGCATGCAACACTACCAAGGCAAAGCAAGATGTCTCCACTGATGCAATAGTTGCATAGCTGTGGATCCTGCATGCAATACTACCAAGGCTAGGAAAGATGTCTCCACTGATGCAATAGTTGCAAGTCTATTTAGGGTAACCAAAAGCTCTCTGATGGTATCTGAGGCCTACTCTACAGGAGTAAATCATTGTCTGCTACTATAAAGCCAGAGAGAAGCCCATACTAGAGGTCCTAGTGGGTCTACCTGTACTCATTTTTGCTAAGTGGATACGATGTGCTTATGAAATTGCCTTTTTTTTTTTAAATTAGTTTGGCTTTATTTTGCGGGTACCGACGGGAACCAGTACCGGCTGGACGTGTAACTTCGTCTCTTCAGGTCTTGGTTTCTGAATATCTTTTTTTTTTAAAATGTATTTTTTATTGATATTTATTGAGCTCTACATTTTTCTCTGCTCCCCCTCCCTGTCCCTCCCCTCCCCCTTTCACGTCTCCCCCAAGGTACCCATGCTCCCAATTTACTCAGGAGATCTTGATTTTATTGGTTTTTCAAGACAGGGTTTTTCTGTAGCTTTGGGGCCTGTCCTAGAACTAGCTCTTGTAGGCCAGACTGGCCTCGAACTCACAGAGATCCACCTGCCTCTGCCTTCTGAGTGCGGGGATTAAGGGTGTGCCTTCTAATAACTGTTTATGCCTGTGGATTATTGCTGCTGCCAGTTTTAGTGAGAAAAGCCATTCTCTGCCATTGACAGTAGTAACTACAAAGGCAGAGGACTGATTGAATGATGAGAATGGGTGACAGTCAAGTATCAGCCAAAATTGGGACTACAGATGATCACATATGAATGCCAAAGCCCAGGAAACAGCAGAAGAAAGGGCTGAAAATGTAAGAGCAGAAAGAAAGAGTGGTGTGGAAAACTGACCGAGGATCGCGTGTCTCTTTTTGAAGATTGCACTTTTAAACCCACAGCAGCTAGGATTACCTGCATGAGATCAGCACAAGATTGGGCCTAAATATCCTGTCATGGAAGTGGGGAGAACTCATGAGACTTTACCCAACCTGAGGGATACATACAGAGTTAATAGTGAGGGGGCATTTCTTCAGGGGTATAGTGTGGGGGAGTAGATGAAGTCTTGAATATCTGTGCGTCATCGACACGGGCATAGCCACGCCTCAGCCCCATGAGCACTTGCCAAGCCTTCCTCTGGTCTGGTACAGGTGTTTACAGACGACTGGCCCATATGAGCCAAGAACTAGTAACCTCAGCTCCCTTCTCCTGGATGGTCACTACCTGAGATGTCATCTCCTACAGAGACCTCCCTCTGAGACTGGCTAACCCCTCCTCCTGCAGGGAAGAATAGGTACTCTCCAGCAGAGACCACAGCCTCCTTCCAGCTTTCCCGTATGTGCGTCTGCCATTTCTTCATTTCCTCATCACCCAGTCAGGTTTCCAGGACCAAGCCATGCAGGATATAGTGGTGTAGCCACTGGTCGGATCCTGTAAATACTCTAATGTAATACTCTGGGTCATTAAAACACACACACACACACACACACACACACACACACACACACACACTAGTTGGGAAGAGGAAAGGGTCATTAAGAATAGGAGCAATAAGAAAGGGTCATGGGGGAATATGAATATGACCAAAACACATTATGTACATATATGCAAATGTGACAATGAAATCCATTAACGTATGCTAATAAAGATTTTAAAAAGAATATTTAAAGCAGCATGACTAGCGGTAGCAAGAACCGGAAACCAATCCAACGTCTATGAGGGGACAGCTGAGGTATTCAGTGAAACATATCAACGAAAACACACCACACTGAGTAAATCTAAGAAACAGTCCTGGTAGGCATGGAGGTGCGCACCTGTAGTCACAGCTACTTGGTGGGCGTGGAGGTGCATACCCGTGGTCACAGCTACTTGGTGGGCATGGTGGTGCGCACCCGTGGTCACAGCTACTTGGTGGGCATGGTGGTGCGCACCCGTGGTCACAGCTACTTGAGAGGGAGGGGTGAGAGATTGAAAGTTGAAGACCAGCTTGGACAACTTAGTGAGACGCTGTCTCAAAGTTAAAAAGGGGCAAAGGCACAGCTCAGTGACAGAACACTAGCCTGCCATTCATGAGGCTCTAGGTTCTGCCTTTAGCATCAGACGAGATAAAGAAGGGACATGCCACAGAGGAGCACGGGCAGATGACTCCATTTCCTGAAGTTTTGTTGCTTTTGTGGTTATACTAGAAATCAAACACAGAGCCTTGTGCATGCCAGAAAACAAAGAAATGATTTACTTGAAGCGCATAATTCTGAAGAGAGAAGAGAACACAAGGCACCAGGGACATGGCCCAGGGCTTCTGGACTGGTAGGGCTCTAGTCTGTCGCCCTGGTAGGTAGGTAACAGCTTGTGCTCTGATCGTATCTCCAATCTGCTGTCCTCTTCTTTTGGCGGGCATAGTCTATGCTTTAAAAAAAAAAAAAAAAAACTGCGGCGGCTGGAGAGACGGCGAGGTGCTTATGAGGGCTGGCTGCTCGTCCAGAGGACCCAGGTTTAGATTCTACCACGTACACAGCAGCTAACGATTGGATCTACCCTCCACTTTTTCTTTTTCTTTTTTTTATTTTGGTGGGGGGAATGTTTCATTTTACTGTATTAGGATGCAAGCCAAGGTCTCTTACAAGCTAAGGACATGACCTTCTTCTAAATGGCATTTCCAGAGTCAAAGCTTCTGCTTTGAAGCCAGTCACAATGGTTAACAGCTAAATTTTGGGAGAGACACATTCAAACCACAGCATCTACCTAACCAGTTGCTGACAAGCACATTTCAAAGAGCTGTTGAGAGAGCATTAAACGTCTCTGTTCAAAGGCAAGGTGTATATTCGACAGTTTATGCCTGTTGTATGTCACGTCACAAGAAACAAATGTAACATACAGCTTAACGGTTAAACAGAGACAACAGCAATCTGTTATTCTGAGGACTTAAAAAAAAACTGCAGAGGGAAACAGAATTCCTTTCCTGGGAACCTGATGGCAGAGCTGGGCTTGAAAGACTCACTGGCAGCTGACGGACACAGAGAGCAAAGTGACCTTTAGTTCAGGAGAGCACACACAATGGCATGCGTGTGTTTGCTCTGAAGAAAGTGAACACAGCTGCAGGTACAGATGCTGTCAGAATTGGAGGTGGATGGACAGATGTGAACTAAGCCATGAGTGTCTTTCTGTGCTTGGTGTGTCTGCTGTCAACACTACAGTTTATTTTTTATGCCAGATGTGTGTTATAAAACACACACAGAAGGCAGAGGCAGGCAGATCTCTGGGAGTTTGAGGCCAGCCCGGTCTACAGGGCAAGTTCCCCGACAGCCAGTACTGTTACACAGAGAAACCCTGTGTCAGCACTTACATGCATGCGTGCACACACACTTACATGCATGCGTGCACATGCACACACAGAAAATCCACAGCTTCTGCATCTCAGGACTCAAGCAGCACAGACTGAAAATAATAGACTACCATCCATCTCTACATGATAATGCTTTTGTAGCTGCAGACTCCATAAACTGTGCTGTGCAGGCGAATGTATGGGAATCCACGAGAGACCAAATAAAAGGATATTGGTGGAAAGAATCCCTATAACAATACTGGCTCCATAATTATTAGAAGAAAAAAAATGCTATAGCCTGGTGACACAGTGGCCATTCTAAGGCTGCACTATATGTAGTAAGTGTACGTCACAGTGAACTGAGATACTGCAGACCGTTTGTCTTCCAATGACTGGTGTCAGTATAAGTAAATAAAACACATGTAGCTCCCTGTTGTCTCATCTATGCTAACACTAAACACTACCTGGAAGCAATGCTGGAGGGAGCAGGTTAAAAAGGGTGGACATTGTTCAGGCAAAGTTTGGATAACCTCAAGCTGTAGCACAACAAAGATACACTTATCTGCTCCCAACAATGTACCTCAGAGTGAAACTCTCCAGGGAACGTACAGAAGGCAGACTTGTCCAGGGAGCAAGCATCACAGATCCCTTCTTGCTGTCATATCCATAGGCTTCCATATGTAACCACATACCTTCACTTCACGTGGAGAGAAAGAAAGAACTGAGAGAAAAATACCAGAAGTGTAAAAACTCCAAGCCCTACATCCTCAGACACTGAAGCCCCCCTCCTGTATTTGGCAGATAAAACAAAAGCTAAATTAAAACTACACGCAGGGAGAAAACTGTGTCTACATCTAACTAAATTACCAAAAACTAAAACGTACAGCTGAAGTAAGAAAACCAATGAAGTTTCACAAACAACAGGAGTTACAAATCCCTCACCTCTAGGGGAGAAAATACAGGGGAGGAAACCATATCAACACCTTAAGAGGATTAGAAAGCGTTAGAGTTCGGCTTTCCCCTGGGAGTGACAAGGTGTAGCTCTCCCTAGGCTGTCTGGAGACTAAGCACCACTCACACCTTGTATTACTTTCATGTTAGTTCCTAACTGTAAGCACCCTTTGCTGCTTTAACCAGCTACAACTGTTGAGAATGGGCCATTCAGCCACCGAATAGGCAGCCGGCACATCACTGTGCACAGCTACCTTGTGCAAAGAGCTGTCAAGCCTTCAACCCCTTCTTCGCCTACCAAGTGGACGGTCACCATGATGCCCTGCTGCCTTGAGGGCTTCACAGTAGCTCAGCTGTAAGAAACCCTGAGACTGCCTGTTGAAGCCATGGATTCTGCTCACAGGGGCCCTGCCTCAGTCATGGCTGCTTCGGGGAACTGAGCCGAGCCTCAATGAACTATAGATGCCCCTGCCTACCCTGCAGCTATTCTAAGGATGGGTGAGGGATACCACCCGAGCAGTCCAGAAAAATGCTTGTGGCGGTGGTGTTCGGCACACGACTGATAAAAACAGAAGCCGTGCACAGGCGTGCCACGCCCCCCTCCAACCTCTGATTTCAAGATCCTCTGTGCACAGATTTGGACAAGCGGACTGTGAGTATCTCTGTACAGATCTCTGGATTTGTTTTATTTGGAGCATGTATTAAAGTTCTCTAGAGTAACAGAACTTATGGAATGGATCTCTCTATATACAGAGAAAGGGATTTATTAGAATGACTTACAGGTTGTGGTCCGGCTAACCCAATAATGGCTGCCTAACGAACATAGGACCCGAGAATCCAGTAGTTGTCCACAGGCTGTCTCAGCTGGTCTTCCGTATACGCTGGAATCCCAGTGTAGGTGCTAATGCTGGTCAAGGAATGGACTTGCTAACAACGGCAAGGCCAAGCAGGCAAAGAGCAAAAGCTTCCTCCTTCCATGTCCTTTGTACAGACTGCCAGCGGATGGTGTGGCCCGAAGTGGAGGTGGGTCTTCTCACCTCAAAAGATCCGGATTAAAGGTGTCTTCCCACCTCAGAACTGGATTGGAAGTGGACCTCACCACTTCAAATGACTCAATTAAGCAAAAGTCCCTCTCAGGTGTGCCCAGCCTTTTTGGGTTTTAGTTAATTCCAGATGTAGTCAACTGATAACCAAAACAGCCATCACAGAGCACTGAGTGTTCCTGTTTGGGAAGCTGAGGGTCTTAATCCTGTGAACACTTTCTCTGCCCCTTTCTCTTTCCCAAGCTCACATTAAGGATGTGTGGGCCAACTTGAAGGTGTCACATATTTAGGCTTTATTTTCTCTTCCTCAGTATTTTCTTTCTGCTATCAGACTCAATAATTCCCATGATCTTGTCTTCAAATATATTGGTTCTTTTTCCTTCTGACTACTCAAAAGTCCTGCTGAAGACCTCTGGTGATTTTTCAGTTGGGCTTTCGTGTGGTACTGGTGACTGACCCTGGGGCCTGAGGAATACGCTTTCCCACCAGCCGCGGAAGGTTTCAAATTTTCCAGGTACCCAAACTTACAGCTTCTTTGTTATAATTCCCACTTCCTCATTGTTGCCTTCATTTTGTTGTTGTTCTTTGCACTGGCTTCCTTAGCTCTATAAGCATGCTTCAGACAAGTGATTTGACATTTCTAGCTAATAAATCTATTCTTTGGTTTCCCCTTTGGGACCTCATTTCAACTAAATCAGCTCTTCAAAGGCCCTATCTTTATATGCAGTCACAGTCTGAGAACACCAGAATCTCAGGCTTCCACAAAAGGATTTGGGGGACATAAACCAGCTCATGACGTGAGTTGAATTCAAGAAAAAAAAAAAGTCATGAAAGGAAGGCCACAAAATAAAGATCAGTTAACTAAAGCGGATAGTTTCTTGTCCAAATTATGCAAACGACTGACATATATTTACAATGCCAATACCATGATCCCCTTGTATTCTCAATTCCACTTTCCACAGGTTTGAACCCAGCCACTACAAGGTTGTTGACAGATATTCTGAGAGACATCACCCTCACATACCTCTTGTTGGACTATATTGTTATAACTGTAACCTTTTAACATACCTAGTTTATAAGTTCAACCAATTATAGGTATGTATATATAAAAAAATGGTATAGACATATACAAGGCTTGGTGTTATCTATGGTTCCAGGCATTCACTGAAGGTTTTGAAGTTGATCCACCATGATCAGAAGACTACTGTACTCTGATTAGGAAGGTAGACTATGTAAGTATGAAACAAGACAAGCTAAAATGTAACTGTGATATAAAATGGAGGACTGGAACAATAGCTCAATCAGTAAAGTGCTTGCCACTTAAGCATGAAGACCCGAGTTCAATCCCCAGAACCCACCCATGTAAGACAGCCCACAGCATAGCTGGCTGATATCCACCAGGTGAGACAGCCCACACATGGCTGACTGATACCTACCAGGTAAGACAGCCCATGCATAGCTGACTGATATCCACCAGGTGAGACAGCCTATGGCATGGCTGGCTGATATCCACCAGGTAAGACAGCCACGGCATGGATGTCCAACTGTATGTGAAGAGAAGGAACAGAGGAGGAGAGAATGGGGTGGGGTGGGGGACTAGAAAGTGGGGGAGGGTGGTTTGTACTTCTAATCCCCACACTGGTGAGGTGGAGACAGGTAAATCTCAGCCAGAGTAGCCTACTGGCAAGTTCCAGGAGAGTAAGAGCCTTTGTACACCTGTACACATGACTACACAAGCTCATGCACACACACATGTGGTACAACTGGAAATCTTATACACCAATTTTTGCATAATAAATACAAATAATAGAAGGCTGAGGAACAAATACATACACATATCAGTTAGGGTTATTATGAAATTAACCTCTTTCTGGCAAGCAATCAAATGTTACAGGAAATATTGAATATTCTTATCATTTGTCTTTTTAATTTCAAAGAAGGGAAAGCTAAATATTTCTGTTAGGAGAAATGTTTTCATTGTGTTGTCCATGCTGGCCCTGAACGCTGGGGTTCAAGCAATCATTCTGTCTCCGTCTCCTCGTACCTGAGACTACAGGGGCGCACCACCTCACACAGAACCAGAAAACAAAATACTTAAGAGCTAAGAGCACTATTGTGTTACTGATGCTAGGGACAACCCAAATGTCCAGCACTGAGAACAGTCTAGACATATAAAGAACTATTTAAAAAATATGTCATGCACATAGAGGCAAAGGAAATATTTATATAAAGTAAAATTAATGGGTAAAAAAGTATCAAAGTCAGTGATGAAGATATACAAACAGGTAGGATGTATGTGTTCATGCGTGTGTGTGCTCATGTGTGTGTGCTCGTGTTTATATGCTCGCATGTGTACTTGTGTTCATATGTGCACACTTGTATGTGCTTGTGTGTACATGTTCCTGTGCGTGTGTGTGTGTTCGTGCATTTCATAAACCTCCGTGATGTGCTTTCTTGACTAGAATCCTTCGCTTCACAGACTCCAAGCCCCTTTGTCCTTCAGCGGCCGGCTACATTTTTCGACCCAATCCTCACAATTCCTTTCCCACTGTCTTCTACCCTTGCACAGCCCCTGCTGCTTCTGAATGCCTTCTTGTGCCTCTTTACTTTCTTGCAGTTAGGAATTCCAGTTTTCCTCTCCAGATCTAGTCCAACGGTTGCCTGAAGCATCTCACAGTAGATGGAGATTCTCTGCGCCCAGTAATTGCATACTGTCCTTTTATGTAACATTTTGGCCCTATAGTCATTATTTGTTTAGTGTTGATTTGCCTCCAAGTAAATTATAAGTTCGTTGAGGGCAGAAAAATTTGTGTCCTTAGAATCTAAAATCATAATAAAAGTTGATGAATGAACTGGAGTGAATGAGAACACAAGGTAAATAAGGCACTTGTGAATGTGGGATTTTCCAGCATGGATACCCACACACCTATAATCCCAGGACCCAGAAGGTGAGTCTCAGGTGGTTAAACTCATCCTCAGTTACATGAAAAAATTAGGTCAGGCTGGCTACACAAAACTCTGTCTCCAAAAAATAAATAAATTAATTAATAAAAAGGATTTTTCCCCTTAGAGGTTTTTGCTTTAGATTTACATAGTTTTACATGTATGGGTATTTTGTGTGCAGGTACGCCTCTGTGCCACATGCATGCCATGCTGTGGAGACCAGAAGAGGTGACAGGTTCTCTGGAACTGGAGTTACAGCCGTGTGGGTGCCTGGTACTGGACCTGCACCTTCAGCCAGAGCAGCAGGAGCTTAAAACTTCTGCGTCCTGGCATTTGGAGAGCTATTTTCTAAAGTGAATCACAAAGTGTGAATATTTAAAACAGAAAAACGTGTCCTCCCGTTTCAGGATGATTTCCTTCAGTCTTAGAAGCAGGGTTTTTGCGATTGTTGTCTATGCATGTCATCAGATTGCAGACCAGCTTGCCAAAAGTCACAGGACAAGCCAACCCTGGCTTACATTTGATCTTGAAAAGCTGTCCAGACATTCTCTCTCAGAACTATCTAGTTACAAATTTAACTAGCCATGGGGCTTTCATTAGATATAAACTGCGAAGCCAAGATAATAAGATTAATGAAGAAAAAATTTGCTCCTTTGTTAAGGGCCTGAAATACACAAAAGTATGATTTGCTGGCAAAAAAAAAAGTTTTTTATTTGTTTGTTTGATTTTGTTCATTAAAGGAAGGACTCCCTGACTGAGGGGAAAGAATTCAGAACGCTAACTCATAGCTTGAGACTTTCGAAAAATACACTGTTTTTAAGTTAGGATCCTTGAATAGTAGCAGAAACCAGTGAAAAGAGGGGCCGTCCACATAGTGAGAAATTCAAACAAACATAATAGGAGTTTCAATTTGAGAGAAACTTCCCTTCTGACAAGCAAAGGGGAGCCTCTTGTTTCTACTACGACAGCCCACTCTTAACCTATTTAGCCGGATTTCCACAATTCCGTTAGAAGACAGGTAGAAGGGGAGGCCGATGACACACAGGGCTACCAAGCCTGCTGTGCCTGGCTCTTGCGGATTACATCACCAGTGATTTCCTCAGGGACACTGACTTGGGAAAAATGAAGACTTTTTTGTTGTTGCTGTCCAAGGGGGAATTAGGAACTAACTGTTGATTCCAACAGTCCTTATAATTCTTGGCTTTCTTCCCAGGCCTGTGAGAAACCTCAGCAACATCCTGTCTGTCTTAGCAAGTTTCTTTTTCTCCTAAAAAGCCTTCTATCCATAAACGCGGTCTCTGGGAACTCTTTCTCTCCAGTCTGCACAGCACTTCCTCTGGAAGCTGTCCTGAATTTGTCAAAAATAGAGTCTGGAAAGCAAATGTCTTAAGAGCCTGAACCCAACTGGTCTATCGTAAACCTTCATGCCTAAACGCCCAGACTAATCCAAGAAGCCTTACCATGGAAGGATATTCCCGCTGCTCAGGAGGCCTCAGGAAGCTGTTAGTGAGGAAGAAACCCTTGCAAGGCAGCAGGGAGCCCAGGCTCTGGAACTCACTGCCTCTGGGGATCAGAGCATCTGGGGCTCTGAGGTTTTGTGGCTCCGGACATTCTGGGTTAAGGGACTCAGGGGCTCGGGCCGACCTCAACACCAGCTCCTGCCCAACGGACCTTCCTCAGGGTCACCTCAGTCCTATTCCCCAGCCCTGTGACCTCCATGCCATGAGCAAGGCTTCTGGAACCATTGCTCCCTCCTACCCTCACCAAGGCTCCTGAGAAAGCCACCTAGGGGGCTCCCGGAAAGACGTGCTCCCGGTTGAGCCTCCACTGGGCTTCCTCGGGACAAATGGCCTTCTCAGGCCAGTAGGCTGAGGGACAGTGGGGACAGAGAGGAAAGCCCCAAGCACACACTACCTTTCCTCCCTAAAGTGCTTCTTTTCTTCAGTAGATGAATGCAGGCAGCCTCAGCAACTACACAAGTAGAGTGAGCGTTGGGCGCTCCGGGTGAAAGTTCTGGAAGAAAACTGGCTGGGCATGCGCAATGTGCATAGTCCCACTAGACGAGGTCACAGAATCTGTGGCTCAAGATCTCAATCCTCGGCTGGTGCCAGATCTGCCCAGCTGGGCTCTGGTCCCTATTTGTCACTTGTGAACATTTATACTGAGTATTTACCAGTGTATACTAGGCTTCAAGAACATTCTTCCAGCCGGGCGGGGGGTGGCGCACGCCTTTAATCCCAGCACTCGGGAGGCAGAGGCAGGCGGATCTCGGTGAGTTCGAGGCCAGCCTGGTCTACAAGAGCTAGTGCCAGGACAGGCTCCAAAGTTACAGAGAAACCCTGTCTCGAAAAATCAAAAAAAAAAAAAAAAAAAAGAGCATTCTTCCAGGATAGGTGCTGGGTTATCGCCATACTCAAACATGGATCTTTACAAAGGGTTTCTTCCTCACTAACAGTAGGAGAGAATAGAGTATCCCAGACAGTCTAACATTGCTTACTCTGTCTGCTCAGTGAGGACAAGCCATGGGGTGGCATGAGGATTTAGCGCTTGTGGCACTAAGTGACGGCTTCCCAAAGTCGGGATGCTGAATAAGGTAAAAGTATCTTGTGGTCACATTACAGATATGAAACAGACACGAGCAATGTTTTTTTTCAAAGTTAGAACAAGAAAAAAAAATGATGCAATTAGAGTCTGGAAAAATAAACTAGACAGCTCATATTGAGCCTTCTTCGTCTTCATTCTAAGAAGTCTACATCATCTCTGCTAGAACGAATAGCCACGGCTTTGTGGTGCTTGCATTTGGGAGAATGTTTTCTATATTCACTTTGGCAATTGCATATAGGCATATACTGGGTTTCAGACATTTTTCACCGCCCATTGCCCTCTCTCATCCCTCATTCCTATTGAAACCATTCTTCTTCCCAGAAATGCTCTTCTTACTTTGAACTCTTGTTTCTTTTTGACTCATAAACATTAATTAAGGGTGGGGCCTCATGAGCCTTCCCTCTAGGCATGCTGGAACAGTTACTATCACACTCCGCGCGTCCTGAGCAGGTAAACACAGCAGCCCTGAGTTTATGAGCGCAATGGGGTGTCCAGGCTGGAAACCGATCTCTCAGGACTCCTCCCCAACTCTGGCTCTTATATTCTTTCTGGCCCCTCCTCTGGGATATTCCCTGAACCTGGAGGCAGAGGTGACACGGATGTCCTGTTTAAGATTAGAGCACTCTATAGTCACGAATTCTCCACCCGCTGACTGGTTACAAATCTCTGATGCTACCCACTGGCAGCATATTCTTGCTATTAATCTTTAACAACCGCTTGTGAAACTGACCGCTGTTTTCTTGAGTGAGAGTTCCAAGGCTGGCAGAGGCTATCAATACTCGACAATCATCAAGTAGTAAAACTGGTACCTGAACCCAGGTCCACCCTAGCCACAGTCACAGCCATTGCCAGGACTAAACATAACAAATGGATACACTTGTCAAAAGTCACTGCAAGTTTTGCTTTTCAAAATGATTTCTGTAATATTTTATTTAGGTATTACTAATCCACATAGAAACGAGTGAAAATTGTACATCATGTAACATAAAATGCAGCTATAAGTTATCCTCTTATTCTAAAACATGCATTCCTTAGGGAAAGAGGAAGTATAACTGCTCCGAGGACAACCATCAGTCTGGGAAGCCTAAAAACTTCTTAGACATTAGCAGCACACAGGATGCGGATCTACAATCCCAGTACTCAGAAGGCTGAGGCAGAAGAATGGCAAGTTCAAAGCCAGCCTGGGGGTGTACAGAGTGAATCCTTGACCTTATCGCAAAAAAAATCTGCATTACAATGATTAGTGTTCAACCAAAATTCAATCTCATCTTATAAAATTCATTTCTTAGTATAGTATACTTTTATATATATACACATACATATATGTGTATTTGTTTCTCTCTTTAGGGAGAAATTTACTTTTGATTTTGGTTCATTTATTTTAAAAAATTTTAATTAAGTTACATATGCTTTTCCATAGAGAAGCAGAGTACATAGTGAAAAAGTTGGTAAATATTGTTTAGATGACTTTTATTTTGATTTGAGGAATATGTTTTGCTTTTATCTTAACAAGACTGGGGTATAACTGGGGTTGTTGCCTGCAATTCAGTCAAACCAGCTGATCTAGGGAGAGGATGGATAAAGAGAAAGGAGCAACAGGTGGGAGAGAGAGAAGAGGAAAGGTAATTTGCATGCTATTGTTCATTTTATCCAATGGCGTTCTTCTAGAGAGAAGAGGAAAGGTAATTTGCATGCTATTGTTCATTTTATCCAATGGCGTTCTTCTAGAGAGAAGAGGAAAGGTAATTTGCATGCTATTGTTCATTTTATCCAATGG